>NJDC01009930.1:1025119-1094919 GCA_002245475.1 Calephelis virginiensis
AATAATTTTATAAGAATAGGTATAAATTATTAAATTACAAGATGTTTAATTTGAATTCATTCATCATTGGTAATATAGCAATATTAAGTATTCGCCGCTTTGTTAGTGCTTTTTTTGTATTATGTAAATAAATAAAATAAATATCCCTGGACAAGTTACACAAATTGAATCTAACCCCAAAGTAAGCAAATTATATGCTTGTGTTATGGGTGTTAGTCAACGATTCTAATACATAGAAATACTTTGATAGATACCAGAATTAATTTAATAAGCACCCAGACCCGGAAATGCAGACATCTAAATGTTCATCACACAAATGCTTGCCCCCGTCGGGAATCGAACCCGAGCCTCGCGGATGATCGGTGTAGTTAGGCGTGTACGCTAGCCACTCGACCAACGAGGCGGTCAATTATGTATGCACAATATAGTTAAACTGTCATAATTAGAATAACCATTAGGCATTTCGATTCATAGTATTAGTGTCTATGTATTCAATTTTGCAATAATCAGTACAGAGAGTTTAGGCGTGAATGTCGGTTAACTGAAACATTTGTTACTTATCATATTGGTATCTCCCGCCCGTATCCCCTTACCGGCAGAGGTAATTAGTTCCAGAATGTGTTAGGTGACAAACTTATCGCCAACCGGGCACTTATCCAATCCCACGCAAAGTTGTGTTATTATACTTTTTTTAATTATTTGACCCACGAATCGCACCCGGGAATCGTACACGTGACCTCGTTTAATCAATACCAACACTGGGTCCCTAGACCACACAGGTAATTATTATAGCATGGGTTAAAATATTATATTTAACATTATACATAAATATATTCGTCAAGTAAAGTTATTAAAGGTATGTAGAGCTGATTCCTGAGATTTTCTTCACAAACTTCTTTATGTTAGAATAAAACATAGTAAGTATTTAGAATTCAGATCAATGTACCTCTGATATATAAAATAAGACTTCTTTTACAAACGTCTCTATATTGGAAGTTTAGAAGAAAATATTTACAATTTAAACGATATAGAGCAATGCACGTGAAACTATGTAAGTTGTTGTTATTATTAATAAAATAAAGTTATTAGGCATGTGGAGGTAACTTCTTAATGCCTTGTACATAATATACTTATAAAAATTAAGTAAGTATGGCTTGATAGACAACTCTGATTTCGTAACAGGTAGGTAACTAAAATGATAAGTTTCATATTGCTTTATTGTATACATATCGTGAAGATACCGAAACGACTAACGGTCCATTTCTTCAAAATTTATAATGTCGCACACAGACACGCAATCTGCAAACTGCAAAGATTATTTTTCTTTTCGACAATTTCTTTATTTGAAAATATTATGGTATTTAGAATCTAAACAAATATGATGTACCTAAAGTTAAATAAAATAGTTACTGTTATTATTTATAAAACAAAATAATGTTATAAAGCTTATTTAGAGCTAATTTCTGAGATTTTTCTTCACGAACGTTAGAAGAAAATATGGTATTTAGAATTCAAACGATTCAAACCGCCGTCCAACTTCCACAATATCGCACTATTGCACTCCAAGTTTCATCTCGATCTTTAACTTTGAAAGCGCTCGGGGAATATTCACCGGTTGACTTTTTAAAGAATGCACAGAGAACTGTTTTTTTTTTTATTTACTACTAATATAATGTTTAGTCAAGGATGAAATGAAAAACCTTTATATGCGGGATAGTAGATGTCTTAAGAAATAGTTAAAAAATATATTGTACTAACATATTCTACCATGTTGTAGTGTGCAAACATTTAATACTCTTCGGATCTCATCTTAATATTTGGTCATTTTTACTCAGAAATTATGAATTAGTGATATAAAATTCATTTAAAAGATAACAAATCACTGATAGTCTAGACTGGTGATAATAACAATAATAAATTGTTACACTTCACTTCACACTTAACATTTCGTAAGAAATAATCATATTGTTTTCGATTAAATAATGGTGATGAATCTTCGAGCTCCACTTTAAAAGGTAAAGCAGTCGCTAAACTTGGCTATACTACCTACTCTTACTTATATGTCTTGCAAAATATCTAAATCTTTTTCTAAATATAGAAAGATTGTTCTATCGCAAGATATTCCATTCTCTAAAATATTTATGTCCTAAAGCGTTTTAATATTGTCTGATGTTATTTAAAAAAAGTTTGAACGATTATAGAGCTTCTGAAATGTATTCTTATGAGTTTTGAGTATATTAAATTAATAATATACTTTCTTATGATATGCTGTTATTAAATTATACAAACGATTGATATCATTGTATTTCCTATTGTTAATAATAACAATATCCTTTGTTGAATTTACGCATGCGCCTGCCGACGTTAAAACTATGTAGAGACCGTCGGAATGGTATAATAACCTATAACACTATCAGTAAGTGATGTATTTTTGGCGCATGAAACTTAAAATTATGTGTTCTTGAACTTTTTCAAAATAATGTACCTACCTACTTTACATAAATCTAAAAGATACGAGAAACGTACAAGGTGATCGCATTTAGTCTAGTAAGTTTCCTTGTGCGATTATTTGTCTTGAAGTATGATTTTTTAATTTTCTCAGTATGTATCTTAACTTTTCATTAATTTGGTTATAAAATGTATAACTTGTTATAAATAATAACAAAAATTCCTACAAACAAAATTTAAAACTTTCAGTACTATGGAGTCAGCAATGGTTTATGTCAACACTGTACAAATTATATGTTCAAAATTAACTTAGATAACGAAAGCCTACTTTTACATATTTTAATTCACAAATTTTAATATTTTCATGTTATAAATGAAAACAGTGAGCGTAATAAATCCCATAAACACGACTTCAGACAGCTTACATTGGCGTTTTGTTTACACATTTTGGTTTGTTCACTAATTCGTCATAAAACATCATAATTAGTCTTCTAATGAAATAAACACATGAGAGGATATTATTTTCACACTAATTAACTTTAAAATCTCATTAGAATTACTAAAAACTCACAAAAACAATAGACAAAACACTGCGTCGCGTCATTTCAGTAGTTTCGATAGAGGGCATTGCAAGCGGCTTACTTCAACATGGCGATGTCTCCTAGCGTTGCTATTGGTCGTAGCTAGAAGCGGCGTGAAGTTGACTCGGTTGTGAGAGCGAGTTAGATTTATGTGATGTTTAGGCGCCGATGAAAGACGGAAAATACGTTGGAAGGATTGTACATTCGTATGCCGGCGTTGCTCCAAACCGGTTTCGTCAGAGGCGTTTACCAAAGTACGTATGTGCGGCCGGTTATGTGTCCGCAAGCAGGTAGAGAGCGCGCTACCTATTTATTATGATGGATTGAAGCGCCGAGAGCTTGTTCTGTATGAATTAAAAACTGAATATTTAATTTTAATTATTGTTACAGGTAATGTTACGTGCCGTAATGAGGTGATCGCTTGCTCGCAGATAAGTATATCCGTTTAGGCTTTCGTTTCTTAATAAAAGAAACTTTATAGGATTTTATTTGTTTATATTGGTATCTATCAAGCAATCAAGAAATCTTTTGCGTATAAAGATGAATAAAGCATATATTGGTAGGTATTATGTATAATTATGATTAATGATTGAATTGGGTAGGTATTGATAAAATTAACGTTGTTTTCTAATTTATGCTACTTATTACAAAACTGCCTACATTTTTAAGGAAGAAATGTAGGTATATTTATTTTGACTCGTTAAAATTATGAAAAAATAAAATAAAACATGGTCTTACTAAAAACAATTAAAGAAACAATAAAGTTATCGTTTATGTCCATGTGGTATATATAAACTTAAGTAAAGTTATATTTATATTAGGTAGCGCCTGAGCATATGCTGATAGCAACTCGACAGTAACATTCTTTGCTTTCAACAAAATTGTAGCAGAGTTCTATGAGAACCTCCTGGGCTTAACATCTATCTCTTCATGTTGATGGTTTAAAGAGTTAATGGTCAAAAGTT
The DNA here is from genome assembly GCA_002245475.1 of Calephelis virginiensis. Classification (NCBI taxonomy): domain Eukaryota; kingdom Metazoa; phylum Arthropoda; class Insecta; order Lepidoptera; family Riodinidae; genus Calephelis; species Calephelis virginiensis. The sequence continues at coordinate 1,029,114 of NJDC01009930.1, forward strand.
AACAAGTGATGCTCTAAGGAAATGATTTGTTTGGGTTTGGCACTTACGTTTATTAGTAAGAAATCTTGAAAATTGCGTACATTTAAATAGTCTCTACATTTAAGAATTGTAACAAGGTTTTTAATCTAAGCGCGTTGTAGCAGTTTTGACATTAATTTTGAGAACGGAACCGTTCATCCTGTTAAAAACTATTTTAACATAAACAAAATAAATGTAGTATCAATTCTACATTAAAAAATATTATACCTATTTACTAACCTACTGATACCTAACTGCAGTAATACCTATAGTTTTGTATCTGCAAATTAATTTTATGAAATTTGGATTTTCTTTCTACACGTTTAATAACTTTTCCTTTTTTTTTTCATGAATGACTTGATTCATTTAAACACCTGTCTGTTCAATAACATATAGCGTTACTAAAATATATAGCTTGCATATTTTGTATATATAGAGGAGTAGATATATCCGGCAGCTATCTTTGATCACTCTAAAAGTAAAAAACTGGTTAGAAAATACAGACATTCTTTAAAATCTCTATAAATCACACTCCATTGACATTTGAGATTTAGTGTTTGGATGTTGATAACCTTTTAGGGTAAAACTTTTAGAATGTGTTTAACATTGGCTGTGATTCATTACACGTGGAAGGAGCTACAAATAACCAAAGAGACGTAATGACTTACCCTATTATGTGTAGGCATGTACCTATATCTATGAATACTAATTAGACTATAAATTATATAACGCCCAAACGACATATAAATCTACAACATGTTATGTGACGGAAAAGGCAAAAAACATATTTGCCATAGGCCCAATAGGCTAAGATAAATTTATTTTGTCGCGTTACTAGCAATAAATATGCTAATTCAACACTATAACGTCCGTATGTCGCCTAGCTTCTCCGCCATTGAAAGAGCGAAAAAGATATCACAAAATTGCACTGCGCATTGCTCTTTTCAGTGATACAACCTTCGGGAGGCATCGTGCGAAAGCTTACTCTGTTTCTTTCAGTTGTCGGTCGTTTATTTTTCTCGCCAATTTATAGAGTTACGTCGTTCTGGCGTCGTTTTGTAGTTTTATCGACCTACGGCAACTACTAACCCAATAAATTTTGGTGTTTCGCTCAGTGAATCCGTTCAGTGAACGAATGCATCGTCCCAGATACGAATGTGTGGGATTCGAGTGAATCGATTTATTTGCGGATTATGAATTAGATTTATCGATATTTATTTAGCGTCTCCTTACATTTGTCACCAGTAGCAATTCAATACAAAATCTCGTGATTCTTTTCAAGAACGCTTTAACTTTTTGCGCTAGTTTAGCTACCTATCTACTAGTTTGGGAAGTCAAAAAAACTGTCATTTTGCAAGTTACCAATTTTAAATATTTGTATTCTGTTTGTTTGAAATTTTTACTAAGATTAGTTACATTATAACCGATTTAATGTCAAACTAGTACTTCACATTAAGAATACATATTTAAACTACAAAACTTCTTACTTGAGTAAGAATAATAAAATCAATTTCCAAAACGAAAACCAAATTAAATAGAAGATTCATAATTATTAAAATATATTTTACTCAATGAAAACTCTATATTTAACAATCGACCTTACTTCATTTGAAAAATAACTGAATAGGATGTTCAAAAAAATCTATATATTTCATAACACCTTCACACGTTTTACTACAAATAATTTTAAGGAGCATATTAAATACGTAAAAATAAAACAAAAATACTTAACTGTCATGTAGGTACGTAATATGGGAACAAACTGTTTAGACAGAGTTATCACTTCCAAATTATAAGATTCTACTTATTAATTATATCTTGTAGTGAATAATATATTATTGCTGCATTCTTTAGAGAGTAAATCTAACAAAGAATAAGAGTATAATATATTTTTCAACTCGCGTGAACGTATTTTTTTAATTAACTTTTCGGGTCCCAAAGCAGCAAATTAACATTTCCCCGACCATCTGGGTACGTGATAATAGTGAGTGGATACATAATTCAGTTTTATCACAAAGTTTCCGCTGTCGATTTTGGTTCTCAGAAGCTAAAGTAGAGTAAAGAAACGATGTAAAAGGAAACAAACATTGTGAGGAACAAGATTCGAAAGCTTTTGTCTTTTCGTTTCAATATCTAGGGCTGAGCCTCAAACGAAAATGTATGCTTAAACTAAATGATTAAACTTAGGCCACATTGATTTGAAAAAAGAACATGATCGAAGATCATAATATTATGTCTTCCAACTATATTATGGGTTAACTACAACTAAATGGGCACTGATCAACAATCTAACTAAATTTGAGTAAGAAAAAAGTACTACTAATATAAGTAATACTAGCTCCACTGCCCGCGGCGTTGCTCGCGTGGTTACACAGGTAACTTGGATTTAGACATAGGACAGTTTTTTCGGGATAAAAACTGTCCTATGTGTTAATATAAGTTACGCTCTATGTGTGTGTCAAATTTCAAGAAAATCGGTTCTACAGTTTTTGCGTGAAGGAGTAACAAACAAACAAAACAAACATAAATACTTTCGCATTTATAATATTAATATGGTCAGTTTAAAAACGTTTCAAAATGTCTTGGTTATTTTTATTAAATCTTTTTTGTGTTAAGTTTATTTAATATAAAGAAGTAAATGGTATTCTCTGCCTTGTACATTTCTATTTTAAATTTAGTATTTTGATAAGATTGGTAGTTATGATTTTTATAAGGTTGGTAGTAAACAAACGACTTTGTTTATGGTAAAAATATGTCACCTATTGACACTAAAATCACTGATACAAACTGCCTACTTCATAAGAGTCTAAAACCAAACAAAAAATGTAAGCAATGTGTGTAAATATGATTATAGTGGTAAGAATAAGATGGTTATATCAATCAAGTTGAGTTGTTTCAAAACTTGACCAACAAACTGTAAACTAAAATAAAAGCTAAACTTTTAAAGTTCCAAAAAAGAATAAGAAATTGTTCATTTTGCAACTTAATTAAAAATAATATTAAAATCTCAAATAAATCAAACGCAAACAGCGGCATAATGAAAACCAATATTTAATTGATGGACAAACCTTAATTAACTTGTAGTTCGCCGGCAGACCCAAAGCTTCCAAGATAAAAGAAGCCATCTGCATTTTGGTATTCAAATTATTTTCCAAACGTGTTTCCCGTTCTAACTGACGACTAAATAACAAAATCGTTCCATCACGCTCACTCTTGCGCATCCAATTAATGTGGGAACAGTTCAACCCTTTATCTTTGAAAGCTCGAAAGGGTAATATAACAAACTCATATGGACCGAAATAAAACGTAACAAAAGATGAACATCACAAAAGTTTTGCCTAAGCTAACCTCGTTTTAAGATTCCTGGATAAAAGAATACCATTTTTCAGTATCATCACGATTGTCCAGAGGATCGGATAGCTCGATCACAAGTTTCATAGCGACTGATGTTTTAAAAATATTTTTTAGTCAGAATGTTACTCCGAAATTCAAACAATTGTTCCTTTAAAAAGTGTATGGAGAAAGTTTGTATTGTTACCAACACCGGACAAAAGGTATGACTTATTGAATCATTGCACAAGAGAAAGTCGCGACTTTTAGATAAAAGCTTTTGTATTGAAAGGAACTGGGCATAACGGCTTTAAGTTTTTTAGTTTTTGAGAATTTCTTGTGTAGCATGCTTGTGTGCGAATTCCAAAGGACGAAGAATTTCAAGTTTATATCGAAATGAAATAAACGAATAAGGTAGATATTTTAAACAGATTTTATTACTTTTAATTTAAAATCTAGGTTTATTGTTCACGTTGTTGTCTTTAAACAGATTTGTGATTTAAGAATTGGCTTTTATTCTACTTTTTCAAATAAGTGTATTATGATCTATAAGAGACAGAATTGAAATGTGAATAACAACATGCGCTAAACCCCCCACTCCTTTATGGCAAAAAAACCTGTCATTTGAATATATTTTCAGTTAGCTTTAAATAATTTATTTCATTTGTTGAGTGTTTGTCGGTCAATCAAAAAAAAATTAAGATTGTAAAATGGGTTTTTAAAACAGTGTTCTTATAAATAATAACGTTTTCACTCGTATTTCGTCTAAGAACAAGTATCACCAAAATATTAGTGGCAATAGTTGCATTTATGCATATTCGACTCGTGTTGTGAATTTGTGATGAGTTGTAATGAGTTGGCAACACTTTGGTCATTATAAAAAAACATGTCTTAAATTATGCATCATTAAATTCAATAATTATTCTTAGCCAAAGCGTAAAACAGCCATTTTTTTAGTCTTAATTAACTTTATGTACCTTACAAATAGCACAGCAGACACGGCAACATTTAAAATAAATAAAAACCAAATTAAAAATGCTTAATTTTTTGTCAACGTTAGTGTATACGAACATGTATTTAAATAGCTCTGTGGTCTAGCGGGCCATCGTCGGCCTTGACTTCTTTAAATTCCCTGTTCGATACTCGGGTCGGCCAGCAAAAAAAAATATTAAAATTTATATTTTAAATTTAGGCAATAGTTTTGCCACCTATCACATTGTAGCACTTTAGTGTCTTCGGCTACTCGTGGGTTGTGTCCCTGTCTACGCTTTCATAGGATGGTTTTTGAATGGGCGAGGGGACAAGAAATTTCTTACCTACCTAGTAGGTTTTTTTTAAATCTAATACATAGGTATATAATATAATAACATAATTTTATAGAAGAGTAGTTATTTCTAAACTTTTATTAATGGACTACACAGACAGTAGTCAGGAGTATATTGAACAAGTGATGTTATGAACAAAAGAGAAACTAACTGACTGTTTGAGCATACAAAGACCACATTTTTGAGCTTGCATAAATTTGGCTGAAAGTTTCCTCTGTTGTCTTTGATAACAATATCTATTTAAGACAAGAGAAAACATGTTGTATGTTACGCACATACAGACACAAAGGAGGAGACGCTTAATTAAACTAGCGAAGCGGGGCAAGCGAAACGTAAGCATTTAATTTATATCCCTGCAGTAAACTCCGCGGGCTCAGCGCTAGTGGTACAAGAGCATAAGCGTGGCGACATATAACAATATAGTGGCCAAGTGCGATTCGCACTCGCCCAAGAAGGGTTCCGTAGTAACAATAATAGATAAGGGATATATAATATTAAGAATGACTGCCAAAAAATAAATTTGTGTTCTGAGTATATTTTGTATAAATAACAAATTTATGTCTACAGTTTTTAAAAATATGTTTTGAGTTTTTAAATCCGAATCAATTAATCAGTTGAAACCAATTTTCGTTTAAAGTTTTTGGCATTGAAAAACAGTATTTTTAGGAAACTCAATATTATTAAAAATTGCACGCATGTATAGGTTTAATAAAAAAAACACTAGTTTTGTTTCCATTTACGATGAGCACCCCTCCTTTTTTGTAAAAGCTGTCAAACAATGTACAGACTACATCTACCTACCAATTTTCGTCTGCATAGTCTAATATTTTTTTGTATGTAAGAGGTCAACGACTATCCTGATGGTAAGAGGCAACCGTGGCATATATACACTATTAATGTTACAGGTACGTTGGTGTCCTGTGGCCGGGATGTTAGAACTATTGTGCAAGTATACCGGCTATCCTATCATATTATGGCGGCAGTTATAATCGTCTCAGTTCCTGGAACTAGTGAACTTGATTCGAGTAGGTACTAGGTGTTTAAATTAATAACTCATAAATTACTTTGTTTTCTTTTATGATATTGAAAGGGAAACAACATGACGGATTTCCTGTAAATAAGAAATTCACTCCGCTCAGGGACACCAAAGGTGGTAATGGTGCGTTACCAACCTGAGGGCGAGATGTTAGGCTTCGAGCAAAAGTAACTTTACCAGCTACCTTATCCTTCGAACCTGAGCACGTCGAGGGCAAGCACTGATGTTTTCACCAAGCAGCATGATTAGTGTAAGTTAAGTTTTTGTTCTTATTTTGTGAGGCAACAAACTACCATATCAATCAAGAAACCCTGATTTGGTTGTAGGAAACACTTCGTTTGCAATTTTTTTTCTGTTTACCTAACCAGTAAATAATTTTCAGTGTAGTTGCATATCCACACTACGTAAATAGCTATCTTGCGAAAGAAGTATACTCTATAACATCTAAACAATAATTTTACAAAAAATATCTATATTCAAAACTAAAATATACTTACTTTAATATCTACGAATATGTACCATAGTAGATATTTTACAAAAACTAAGTTATCGACATTCAAAATTAGAATACACTTGTATTTATCTACAATATGTTACAACAAACAATATAACTATATTAAAAAAGAAGCATAAATTTACAATATTGAAGTAGATATCTTACAAAAAAATTATATCGATAAAACTACATAGCAAACAAATTAGTCGTTTTCCGCTGTCTGTCCCTACATGTCTTTACGTATGCTTAGATCTGTCTGACTACGAAACGAATTTGAATGTGTTTTTTTTATTAAAATTATTCCAGAAAAAGGTTTATAACACTACATAGCATAAAACAATGTTGCTTTTTGCAATCTGTCCCTATGTATACTTAGACCTTAAAAAATACGCCACTGATTTTAATGTGTTTTTTTAATGAATCTAGAGGAAGGTTTATATGTAACATAACAACATAAAAGTTTGTCCACCCATTCGAAGCTGGGCCGTGCTACTAGTCTAAAAAATGTTAGTAGCTACCTTAAAAATATCTATCTATCTGAATCAAAATATATATCGATATTCAAAATACAAACATACTGGCATATCTATAACATCTAAGTTACTCTATCTTCAATAACTTGTTGTTATCAGGTCCGCGCATATAAGTTATGAAGGTAATTTTGAGGAATACATTCCCTCTAGTATTATAACTACAAATAATGGTACACAATTTTGAATAAGTTTAAATTGTTTTGATTCCCCAGTAGTCCTATTTCTGGGGTATTAACATCGCACGCACTATTAGTGTTTTAGACAAGGATACAGTTGAAATATAACGCGGCTGTAAACTACCAACTTCTTGGCACTATTTAGTTTTCTCAAATTTTACTTTTTGCGTGTAAGACGGTTTTTAATACTCGATGGAAAAAAGGAGAGCTATATGTTTGACATGTCTCTATGTGTGCTTGTAGCATCTTTACTTTTAAATGGAGAGATCGATTCTAATGTGGATTTTTGGTTTGAAATTTGACATAATCGAAATATTTCTTAATTAATTTACGTGTAGGTTTTATCAATGGTTACTGACTTTTTTTAAATTAAGTGTTACTATTAAATTTGAAGTCACAAACTTTACTTAAATTTCAATGCTTTTTTAATAGGATTTTATAATGTTATGCTTATTTTTATGTCACAAACAGATGGCTCTTGGTGGTAAAAAACAAATATCTCAGGCACCATAGCTCTTACGCTTATAATCTTATACCATTTGTGCTAGTCTGTTGCCTACGCTATATTCTAGCCTGGACTCTTGCCCATACTCATACTCCATGCCAACGGCGAGCACTGATACTATAGTGGCAGAAATAGGTAAGGCAGTGTTACATATACAGGCAGGCTGTGGCATAGTAGTCCACCACCTATTGTAGATTAGAGTAGTTTGATGTTTGAATGAAACCTTTCATTTACATTCGGATATTTAGTACCTACAGAAATGTGAACATTTGAAAATGTGTTAGTAAAAATAATACCAATTTGTAATTTTTTTAAGAACGTTAATTTTTTTTAATGTTTAACATTAGAATAGTATTTTTAAAATATTAATATGTTTTTTATGAACATTTAAAGTATTTACATATATTAAATAACGAAAATGGCAGGTAAACGTGCTCATAATACTCAAAAGAGTGGGATAGTTCCATCGTTGTCGTAATATGCTCTTGTTAATACTTAATTGTACCAATTTGTAGTAAATTTAATTGTGCACAATAAAGAGTCCAATTATTCATTCATTTATAGTTAACAAAATCAGTTTCTTTTGCCAATACGTAATGGCCAATTACAAAAAAAGACACGCTGATTTTTGAGGTTAGTAGAAGCATATAGGCAAACTCAAAAGTACTAGCGCTAATGATATGATGGTAGCAAAAATAATCACAATAAAAAAGAAAACCCGATGAATTTACAAAAAATGTCGTAACCATTTTTATCAAGTCTACTCGTATTGTCACGCTCGCAAAACCCGTGATAATAAAAAACAGGAATATTCAAATAAACAACAGCATTCATTCCTTTATTCCAAATTGATAATAAAACGTTTTTGTACCTAAGTTGATTTGCACATCCCTAAATGCCTGTAGATCTTTCTACCTATTCCATTCTTAATTAAGTCCATACTCGGCGAAGGCAACAATGGCAAACCTCCGATGTGCACTAAGATATTCAAATATGTCTAAGGCTGCTATTATATTGCCGCCATTTATAGAGATGCGGCTACTGAATTGAATTTCAGTATAGCGATACTGTGGACCAATAATAATTGGACAAGTTGTGTACTGTTACGTAATTAAGTGTTTATTATTTATGCACTTATAAAGTACATTTCTGTACATTTACGTGTTAAAGTAAAATAATCTGTAGGGTTTGAAAACGTTATTAGATTATTATTTTGTTACATGTTAAGAAACAATAGGTACCTAATTAATGACTTGTATCTTTGACAAATGGTGAAAACTTTATCCATATAGAGTAAGATCCCAAAGCCTGCAGACCTAAGTCGTGATGTTATCTTGGACTATTAAATGATTAGTACAAGATCACATATGTCACATAGATTTACTGTCGATTTGGCTAGTAGTAGGTAGGTACAACATATTTACATTATCAATATATTTAGCAATTTTAACATTCTTAATGTTTGTTATCTTAATTCTCTATTTCTGTGTTATTTACTTTCTATATTTTTCTATACTTTAACTGAATGAAAATAAAAAAAACTATATAATTATTCCTGAATAAGTTACACAAATTTAATCTAACCCTAAAGTAAGCAGATTATATGCTTGGGTTATTGGTGTTAGTCAACAATACTAGTACTTAGAAATACTTAAATAGATACAAGAATAAATTTAATAAACACCCAGACCAGGAAAATGCAGGCATCTAAATGTTCATTACACAAATGCCTGCCCCCGTCGGGAATCGAACCCGAGTCTCGCGGTTGGTCAGTGTATTTAGGCGTGTACGCTAGCCACTCGACCAACGAGGTGGTCAATTATTATTATATTTTTACCTATGTATATTATAAATAGGTTTATATATACCTAATTGGTTAGTATATAGCTGTATGTAATCAACCTACGGTTAATAAAAAACTTTTAAAACAAAAACCAAAAAAGAAAAAGTCTGAAAATAATAAATTTTCAAACTTCTGTGTAAACTTAAAAGACTGAAGTTTTTTGGTTCGCGAACGTCCAACTCGGTTCCCAATTGGGACATTGATCTCGCACTTCCAGCGTCTGTCTGGCGCTACGCAATTGTATTTTTACTTCGCCTCTTTATAGCAGTCGGTATGAAGTTCTTATTACACTTATTGTTTGCTGCAATGTTTTATGTGAAATGAAATTATCATAATTCAATGTATAGAATGTGTTTTAGCATCTTGATGCATCTAAATTTTGTAATAGTGAGCTCGACCCAAAGTTTATGTTTTCACAAATAATGCTTAATGTTGCGTATGTTGGAAGAATTTTTGAAATCGGTCCAGTAGTTCCGGAGCCTATTCATTTCAAACAAAAAATAAAACTTTTCCTCTTTATAATATTACTCATAGATTTGAATAGCTTCCGTAGGAACGAAATGTTATGTTAATTTTTTGTATTATTAATAGATAAATAAAAATAAACAATAGTGGGATGAGTAACTTAAGCCCAGCAAAACTGCAAATAGACATTGCTTAAGTAGGTAGGTAGGTATGTTTATTTGTCGTTTTTTATCAAATAGCGTTAAACCAGTATCTATATTTTCTGATTTGCCAACTCTAAATTATACACAAAAAACAGTAATCAAAATCAATTTATAAAGATAATATTTGAGCACAAAATTGGCTTACTTTAGCGCTAGATTCAAAATGAGTGATTGTCCAAAAACAGATATTATATATAATTGACCAAGTGATAGCACAATTAACTTGCAAAAACGTTTTAATGCAGGTTAAAATAGAATAGATCATACTATATACCACATACACTTAGTATAATAGTATATTTTTATGACATTGAAACTCAAATCACCGGCCTGATTTTTAACCGAGTTCAGAAAAACGAGGAGGTTCTCAATTCGGCCGGTATATTTTTTTTTATGTATGTTCACCGATTTCTCCGTGGTATCTGAACCGATTTACATTAATTCTTTTTTTGTTTGATGCGGAATTGTTTCGAATTGGTCCCATAAAAATTTGATTCAGGTAGGCCCATTACTTTTTATTTTATAATAACTTTTACCCAGTTTCACCTATCCCGACGTTTATTTTTATTCAATTTGATCATATCACCAATAAACTAACAAGTATTAAGTAAAAAATAACTACGTTAATTAAAACCGACTTCAAAATTTAAAAAAAATATAATATACCACCTATTACTATTAGGTTTGAAATCGTTGCCAATCTAATTTATTATTTACTTATAATATAATTTTTACTTTTAGGCTTAGCACCGACCTCAAACCTATTAGTAAATAACACGTATTAGTAATAGGTAGTACAATAATTAATATTTTTTTTTGTTATTTATTTCTTTTTAGTTTTGCAGTCGGTTTTAATTAACGTAGTCATTTTTGTCATAGTACAAAAATATTCAACTTTATTTTTGTTTGCTCTTTTTATGTTCCATTAAAAATAATATACTTATTAGTCGTAATTAAATATTACATCTACATATTTAACTGTATGTATGTATTAATTATACAAAAAATCATCGTCATGTAAATCTTTAGATAGGTAAATACTTAAAATGTACCTTTACTGTAGGTACGTATTTTATTTACATAGAAAATTAGATATAGTTCTCGGTATCTCACACAAAATTGTTTTTTTATGATAATTAGGGATGGTCTCAGCCGTAATTGGATGATACGTGTTTAATTCATTATGTCTTACATATACATCCGGTCAAGTTATTTAAACTTTAAATCAGAATTTAATATTACATCTCTATTTAACTCAATTACCATTTGAAATTATTATTTTATTTTCGGAAACTATAGAAGAAACAATAATTTTAAAGCAGAGAAAAACTATTCCCTAGTATAAATAAATAAATAAATATCCCTGGACAAGTTACACAAATTGAATCTAGCCCCAAAGTAAGCAAATTATATGCCTGCGTTATGGGTGTTAGTCAACGATTACAATACATAGATATACTTAAATAGATACAAGAATAAATTTAATAAACACCCAGACCCGGAAATGCAGACATCTAAGTGTTCATCACACAAATGCCTGCCCCCGTCGGGAATCAAACCCGAGCCTCGTGGTTGGTCGACGTAGTTAGGAGTGTACGCTAGCCACTCGACCAACGAGGCGGTCAATACAATACGACCACCTTAGAAGTAAAAGTTTCATATCATAATAGATATACATTTTTGATGTCTAAAAAATAGTAACTCATTTAAGTATTTGTATTACATAACTTTCTGTAGCTGTATATTAAAGAAAAAAAAGGTGATTTATCTGGTTATCATTTTAAGAACTTTCACTTTGAAATTGAAATCTGCTGGACCAATTTTGATCGAGATTTATTAACATCGGAACGACAATGGATTTTATTTTACATAATATTCAAAAAATCCTCATAAACAAGGTCGACGGTCTCTGTTTAAAGTAGCCTGCAGTCGTGGTAGGTTCGTAAAAGGAAAAAAAATGTTTTGAAGTCACATAGGGAATGCTTAGCACATAGTTTATTAATGCAATTTAATATAATATAAGCTAATATTAAAAATGAGTCTTTTTAGTTCAAGATTTGCGCTTTAATATGTAAAATTTTGGCATGTCAAGAATGATAGCCTTAGCTGATATTGCCCGATTTGGTACACAGATATACCAAAGACTACTTTTTATTCCAATACTTAAAACGGTTCCTGAACTGAAAGCGGCAAAACTGAAAAGCTTGTAAAATATTTAGAAAGCGAGCCCATTAAACGTAATATACAGGTAATGGACACTATTTAGCACCGCCAACAAACCGGTGTTTTAGAACGCAAATAAATTCGCTTTCTTGGTTCACCAAGTGACAATCTGGTCGGCGAAAGAAATAGTCCAGTTTTGCATATGGTTGCGGCAAAAGTACGATACTCTCAGGACATGCCGCATAAATTGGCTTGTTCGTGATGCAGTACCTCGTTGAATATGTATAGATGCGCTCCCTTCCGTGGTTCTCATTTTACTAATAGATTTCTGTTTGATTAAATTTGTATACGTTTTATTCATACGGACGTATTGTTGGTAGTAGCCTCTTAAATCACCGGTTACTGCGACGTTCTGTTTCGTATCCATACGTTGAAATTTAGAGTTTCTGTGCCATATATTGGTATGAAATACTATGCTTGATTTATGATAAAATAACTGTTATGAAATAACATGCTCTCATCACTACATGGTATAAAACAAAGTCGCTTTCCACTTTCTGTCCCAATGTATGCTTACACCTTTAAAACTACGCAACGGATTTTGATGCGATTTTTTAATAGGTATATAAAATTATTCAAAAAGAACTTTTATGTAGGTATATAACAACATAGAAGTTTGTCCACCCATGCATATGTGACTTACTAGTTTAAGATAAAGTGACATTTTAGGAAGGGTTGCAATTTTTAGATAATAGTTATGAAATAGTGGCAAAATGTGCTTATGTTTTCATAGGTTTTTCAAATCACACTTGTAATTGAAGGGATTTTTATGAAATTAGTAAATATGTTAGTTCTAAATTCTGTTGGTTCTAAGATAAATACTTTATTTAATGCTCTCTGTTGAGTTATGTTCGCAACTAGTGCTCATGTTATATACGAAGCTATGTACAGTAATATCATACGTTTTGATTTGACTCCAATCGAACAATGTCGTAAATATCTTGGCTCAGACAATTTGAGAATAAAAAAAAAAGATTTATATCACATCTTAATGAAAAATCCTAATTATTAATATTAACGTCAATGACAAAACTTTCTATTTTCTTTATAGATATGAACATTATATTAATATGTTTTTCGCATTTTGATATTTAGCGAGGAATCCTCGCAGAACATGAGATGAAATATTTAAAATGACTTTATTAAGAATGGCTGTTGAATGAGCTCACACCCGCTTATTATTATAATTTAGACGATTGCCTAAAGGTCTACCGATCGAATGAAGTCATCATATTCAGATAACTCGTTTGCGCTCATAGCCATTCCTTAAAGTTTTTTTCCTTTTTGTTTATTTATGTGAGAGGTCAGCGAATAAGCACATGGCTGTATTGATGGTAAAAGATACCTGTGGCCTATAAACACCATGGATGTTACAGGTGCATCGTTGTCCTAGGTCAAATCTATCAACAACACTAACATCTAGGCTGGAAAATGGCGCAGTCATTTTTGCGGCAGGTAAGGCGGCGATTGCCTACCCGGAAAATTCGCTGCACAGGACTCTACCATTAGAGGTCGTGTTGGTAATGACCCTTAGTTGAACCAGTGCTCAGCTCTTACGAGCTGTCTGGAACCGAGGCAGATGGTCTATTCGACTCAGCAGACCCGGACCTACACGAGGATGAATATATTTTTCATTTTTCCTCATGTAGGTATTTACCAATTTATTATTGATAAATTTACAGTTGCTTTAATTGTAATATCAATTAAAGCAACTGTAAATTTATCAATATAGGCATGATTATATATTTATAATATATGATATAGTATAATATTTATTATTTAAGTAAGTATCTTCATATATATACCTAAATTACGTGTCGCATTGTTTGTCTGCGACGGTCTCTAAAACTACTTAACCGATTTCAATCAAATTTGCACACTGTGTGCAGTTTGATGCAACTTGAAAGATAGAATAGCTTACATCTCAATTTATGATTAAAAAGATTACCGAAGCCGGAACAAGCAGCTAGTTAGTAATAAAAAAAAACGAATTAATGACCTAATTAATATTGTTTTTCAAATATGGAAATATTTGGTAATGAAACGGAAAACCAATCATGGACAACCTGATCAATTAAATAAATTTTATCCTTATTTAGTATTGAAGTTCTAATGGTATACTTAATTAGCATTATAAAAAATTTAGATACTTATCGCATAAATATTCAAAAATTAACTCTTAATAATTAATATCGTAATGAAAACTTATTCAAATATTTACACACATACATATCTTCACGCTAAGTCCCTTACGGGTTAGGCAGTGAGTATCGAGAGCCAGACCTCACGATCCTGACAAACCTGTCTGGCTTCTTTCACATTAATTACCCTTTTGATACAAACACGCCGGTTTCGGAGTCCCTTGAGACCTTGACACCACCCTCGGATAATATCCGAGTGATCTGATCGTGAAATGTCAGCCTTGGTCTCCCCGGGTACCTACATCCATCCACATTCGCATTGTATATCTGCTTTGTCAATCTTTCAACGTGACCGAACTAGCGGAGCATGCCTTTTCGCATTTTAACACCAAAATTAAATTTATAGGTATATTTATATATCACAGCTTAATTAAAAGGATACATTGAGGCTAAAGTAACTTTTACAAAGTACCACAAATCCCGGGAATGGAAATATTTATGATCACCTTACCTCATTAGAGACATTAAAAGTTCCCCAGTTATAATGGCTGCAATTCCTGCGTTGCTTCATTGTTCATTCTAAACACGTATATTGCTTAAGTTAGAATTTGTAGGCTGCTGAAAAAGTGCCAATTCATCATAGTAAAGCCTCGAGCTCGAAACCAAGTCCGCCATATAAATCTCACTTTCATACTTCGCGGGGGAACGACTGCTTTACGAGATCCTTAAGGCTATGGATTTGGGAAAATATTTCCCTTTCGTGCTAGCCCTCGACAAATGAAGGAGCATTGAACACATTAGAATGTGTGAAAAGGCCCATAGGAGGTTTTATTGTTATGCGAAGCAATTCATTTAAAAGCGAGTGCTGGTTAAGTTAGTATGTTCATACCAAGTACCTATTTACTAATATTTATTGCACCTTTTGGTTTTTCGTTTGGAGAAAATTTAAGTGCTCTCTTACATAATGCTCGTGAATTCTGTTACTGGAGAAAACAGCGTCCGTGGAGAACTTTTTAGCACCACGTACCTTAACTGTAGTTGAGGATTGAATGGAAATAGCAATGAATTAAATCTTAAACTGCCTACTACCGCAGCCATAAGCTATTTGGTAAAAGGCTTTTAGTAAATTATTAGGGTTTTTCATTTAAGAGCAATTCTGTAATATGAACCTAATAAAACAAATGACTTGGATAAGAAAGGTAGACGTCATATTACGTAACAGGCACAAAGCTAAAGTATAAAACTGATCTACATATCCTATTTATTACAGAATTTAAATATCTTCATATTCCGAATGGGGTAGGCAAAGGTACAACCAGGACACCCAAAATTAGACCAAGATTAGTAATATGATGTAATAAGAGAATTCAGATTAGACACGAACATTTTAGATTAAAAAAAGTATAAGCAATATGTATAAATAGTGTATATCCGGTGTGAAATATTGCAGTAAATACTTACGTAATAAAAATACATCATTATTATTATAGTCACTCCTGTGGTCTAGCGGTCCGACGTCTGACTTGACTTCTTGAGGTCCCAGATTCGATCCCCGGTCTCGTAACAAAAAAAAATAGAAAATGCATATTTTCAATTTTCTAATAAAAATATCGCTGCCCGGGATTAAATATGAGCCCGGTTGGCGATAGGCTTACCATTTATCACATTGTGGGACCAAAGTGTCTTCGACTAGTCTTGGCTGCCCTGTTTGTGCCTCTGCCTACGCCTTCGGAATATAGGCGTGAAGGTACTTTTTAGTATGTAAAGTCTCTAATCTTATCGTAACGTTCCTATGTCTATATGATGTACAATAAAACATACGTTACAAATGGCAACTTAAAATTCTATTTATGTTCAATCAAAACTCTGTTTAATTTTTTTAAAGCTCCTTTAAAATCAAAACCCTACCTCCAATACCTTAAATTATTTGAATACAATTCAATACCCATTTAAAACAGTTACAATTGTAATTGAAATGGGCGTATGTATTTAAATTTATACCTAAGCACATAAAGTGCAAGCGTGTGGGAGGGCAGCGGCCCGGCGCAGCTCATTAGAACTCGTGTCCCCCACTATGCGCCTGCGCACCCGTTTATGCCAACAAGATTTCCATTGCCGGCGCGGGAAATAGACATTTTAGGAGAATGTCCGAGATTGTTCTTGGCTAGCCTTTATTGTGTGTTAATAAGCTTTAAGCTTTCCTGTTTGTCTTTTATCAAAAATATTGAAACTGAAATATTTCTGTTTTATAAGACAAGGATTTATTATGTTATTTTACTGTGTTGTGATCTTGTGACATTTTGGTGGTTTGGTTTTCATTCTCTAAAGGAAATTAAACAGATGATCATATTTACATAATTGATTTAACTAATGAAATTAATTAAACTGTCATTTGCGTTATCAAATAGCAAAAGTAGCTTATTTTGGTTATAATATGTCTCTTAAACTTGGGTTCAATTTTTAACCCGATGCATTTAAGAGATGAACAAAAATGTCCGTATTTCTAGGTTCAAGGAGGGGTCCTTATTAAATTATTGTGGTATTTAATATAGTATATTTTCTATGAATTAGTATCGTTGACTAACATCCATAATATAAGCATATAATTGCTTACTTCCAGACAAATTAATATACGAGTACCTACACATTTTTAATAGTAAGTGTTAGTTTAGAACTCACACTTGATACTTATATCATAAATGCGATAGTCTGTCTATCTGTTATTCTTCCACGACTAAACTCACTACACTGATTTAGATAAAATTTTGTGTGGATATAGTTGAAGGCTTAAATTTAAACATAGCCTACTTTTTTATTCAAAAATCAACAAACACAGGACAGTGATAGGGGATGAAAATTTGAATGAAAATCTATTTTACACTGACGAAGCCGCAGGTAAAGAGCTAGTCAAAAATAAAAGGGCTTACAAAAACTTGCACGATCAAATGCTATACAAGTCAACCGTTTCCATACAAGGCGCTGCACCAGTTTCAGATAAATTGGAGGGTTCGTGGGCGATGTGATTTGAATTGAATTAATTATGAGCACTGGAGCGACTCACGAACCCAGACAGGAAATGCAAAGTGGAGAAAAATTTCAAGAAAGGTACTCTTGCTTTTGCTAACAAATTCGTCGCTATTTTGTAAGCGTACGCGCCTTATCTCGGTGCAGGGTTCAATAAACTAAGAGGCTGCTGTGCTCGCGAGGGAAAATTTATAGGACACAATAATGCATACAGGTGTCGCCAAGCTCGGCACGCCTTCAATAAGCCGCTGATGGGAATTAAATAGAAACAAACCCATATAACAACTTTACATTAATACAATTCTGTTTCGATCTACCGACATCTGTAGGTTTACTACTGAATCTCGATTTCAAGTTAATTGGAAATTGGAATCGGATATATGTCATCTTATACTCTTGAACACAATACTAAATAATTATCAACATTTAATTAATACTGAACAGTAAAACATTTTATTTGTTGATTTTTTTGAAACTTTTTTTTATGACATTGGAAGGTGTTGCCTTCCAATGTTGTCGATATGCTAGACCTCTAGCAAAAGTACTTCTACCGGCTACTTTATCCTACGAACCGAAACATGTCAACGGGAAACACTGACGTTATGGCGGCAGGAATACCTAAGCTGATAGTAGCAATTTGGGCGAGTCACTGCAAAACTCTACCAGCTAGTGAGATGTCACGGTGTTAGTTACCTATGCTCGCCTTTTGCGAAAGTTCTATTCTGCAAAGAAACACTGATCAACACGGGTTAAAAAATATTAATAGGAGTATTTAAGAAGAGTAGTATTTAAGAGTATCTACAATAACAAATCCAGTTCAAAATTGCAATTTGTATTTAATCGAAATCCAAGAGTAGGTACTCTACAGATCTTAAGACGAGATATACAATGTTTGCTATCTTGAAGCTCGATTTTTATAGAATAGAGTGTAGATAGTCTTGACTTCGGGATTGGTTTTATCTTCTAACTACCCGAAATCTAATCTAGCAAAACAATGTTTTTTTTACGATATTGGAAGGCAAACAAGCAGATGGATTTCCTAATGGTAAGAAATTCACGCCACCTAGATGGCAATGGTGAATTACCAACCTGAGGCCGGGAAGTTAGGCCTTTAGCAAAAGTAGGTTTACCGTCTACCTTATCCTCCGAATCGGAACACTAGCGGCGGCGGTTATGGCGGCAGGAATGGGAAGGCAGATGGTCTATTCTACAAAGGAGCCCAGACTGACACGGGGGAAATAATAATGTTTAGAGATTGAACATTTAATCTATGATTAAGACACAATTTTGCATTGAAAATATATACTTAATGATTGATTAAAAGGCAATTAATGTCTTTGAGTCCGTAAATGTGTTATGACTCAAAACTGATGAGTCATAATTATAAATTCCATCCTTGTAATGTCTTTTAAATCCAATCAGTTCTGAAAGTTCCTTGTCAACATGACTCGATGACCGGACAAAAGTACCTCGTCATAAATCAGCTCTGGATATTTGCAGCGCGTTCAGAATATGAATTATTCTCGATTGTTCTTGCGATCGCAGCATGGTTCATACATGAAGGGAGAGCTAGTTTTTCAATTTCTTTGCTCATATGTAAGTGAAATTCAAAAATATTTTAATGTAAAATGATATAAAACTAGGTATTAAAAGATATTATCACAAATTGTGACTAAAAATTGATGTTTATAATTTCGAAGTGAATCTTATTTATCGTTGCGTGAGAGAATTTTACTATCAAATTTCTGTGCTACGATCATCGACCTCTAGTTACGCTTCACAAAAAAAACACTGTATGTTATCGCCGAATTTCATATGGCGATTTTCGTGATTTTTGTTTCGCCAGCGAGGCCTCAGGCAAGTTTTGTTTTTTGAAGAGAAACTTCTTTTCTGTTACGGTTCACGAAGAATGCAATAAAAATGTTTCATTTCTTATGTTTCTGTCTATATTCTAGTGTCGGTATTACACACACGCAATTTTTTTTATTTCAATATGCAACTTTATGTACATATGATTTTATGTGTGTATATACCTACATATCTTCACATTACGTCTTTTAAGAGGTGGGCAAAGAGTACCTTTTGATTGCCAAATATCTATCTATCTACCTACCTAGCTATAACAACATTCATTACTCTTAATCTTTTTACAAAAAAAGCAAGTTTCGGAGACTTTATGTACTACTAGTTACAAAAATGTATTATTAAATTGAAGTTCAGTTTGTACAAAAAAACTGCATCTGATATTACCTAAGGAATAAAAAAATATAACATCGCTTATACAATCAGCAGTTTTGGTACTTAAGTCAAAGTAAGTCGTTCAGAAAATTGTAAGGCACAGTGCCTGAGGTTCTTTGTGAGATAAGTAACTCGAATTTGTTTGGGTGAATTTTTGAAAGTCTTTTTATCAATCGCGGGTCTGGTTGGTAATTGGCCGAGCCGAGGCGGACAGGGATAATTGACGTTGCTATCATTTTGAACTACTCCGTTTGGACATTCGGGGAAATTCTTAATTGGTCCACCTTTGTTGACGTTTAACTGCCGCACGATAATAACTCCGCAATTATTAACAGATCGTTGCTTTTAATTGGCTGAACTTAAGTTGAGTTTTGATAGAGGCTTATTTATTACCTGGAAAGAGGCAAATTTAATACATGCAAGGGCTTTACCCCCCAGTGAGGTTTTGCTCTAAGGACCAGTTCTTTTAACCAATCACCTCATGTTTTTTCAAGCGCTACTGAGATTCAAAATCTATATGTTTGTTGTTATTATCACTACATGGTATTTGGTACATAATAGGTATAGCCCTTATATATGCCTAGAGTTTTAAAAGTGCGCAACAGATGTTGACATGGTTTTTAATAGATAAAGTGATTCAAGAGGATTTTTTATGTGTAACAACATAAAAGTTAATCTACCCGTGCGAAGGCGGGACGGGCTATTAGTATATGATAATTTGTTTTTATAATACCTGCTATGTCATGTATTACGAAAAATCTATTTTAAGCTAGTCCTGTATTAAAACAATAAGTTTTACATACTTAGTATGTATATTCATAAACCTATCTCATATTTTTACTTAAAGCAAAATATGTATTTTGATACATGGTATCTAAATCATATTCACACAATAAACATAGCTTAGAAAAAAAACAATGTAGGTCAAAAAATCTTACTGTGGGTATATAAATCTAAATAAAAATGATAAAAAATAAATTGTTCTCTATAAAGACTGTCGAGGACTCTCTCCCAATCAGGAGAACTATAGTTCTTATTGGGTCACAATTAAAGCTAATCATAATAAAATCATTTTTTTTAAATCGAAAAATCTAACTTCATGTAAATTAAAAGAAGAATGATTAAGAAATAATTCGTTCCTAATGGGGTATTGTCGTGGACTCTCCCAGCCTGCAGAAGTGGAGTTCTTATTGGTTCACAATTAAAGCATTTTGAAGGTGACCGTCTATACTTCAAGACAAATAAAAAGCAGGCATTCGTTGAATACTAACGAAAGGAGCTTCACTGAATTTCTTCACCGAAAAAGTTCCTTGGAGATACTTATCAAGTGTTTGAAATGACACAACCGGATTCCATCCCTTTCGACATGTGCTTTTTTCCAACGGGGAAATAAAACTGACGAATTTCTCAATAAAAGGGAGATGACCGGCGAGATGTCACGTACTGGGGCAGAGTGGGTATTTGGAGCGGTGCAGCAAAAACTATTCAGGGGCCATTATTATGGCATTTTTGTCGTCTGACGGGGCTGCGTGGTCGCGGCCATTACGGCACGATGAAAGGGTGGGGTGAAGTGGAGAGCTGTGCCCCCTCCTCGCGTCCCGAACTCGGGCTGCGCACACCCGCGCCATCCATCTTCGATATGCACATAAAGCGAACCGGACCCGCAACAGCAGACCCACATTCTCGCTTCTCTAAAATTTATTTATCTCTTTATTAATTCTCGACTTGAATTTTAATGTTGTGAAGTTCATCTTAACATTTCGAATTGACTTCGATGTTTTATTCGTACAGGCGTTAAAGTAATAGGTATTTTTATTAAATATGACTTGGAATGTGATAAGTAATAAATCTGTCTATTTCATTTAAATTCATATGAAACTGGATACTTTAAACAAGATTTAAACACTTAAAACTAAAAATAAATAGTTATTTGAAATTAATTTATATTTAACTAGCTGTTCCGGCGAACTTCGTTTCGCCCGTTCAGTTTGTTTGGGAAAAAATAATATGTCGTTTTTCCTAGTTTCCTCGCTGTTGTAAGGGATAAAATGTACCCCATATCCTTCTCCCGGTTCTATGCTACCTCTCCATCAATTTTCATCCTAATCGGTTTAACTATCATGACTTTCTTTTATACATATAGACGATTCATATTTCATTTTTTTTTTGTTTTTATTGTTTTTAAGGTGTATTCTGCTGTACGGGGCGAAAACAACTCTAACTCTAGATAGTATTCTTGTAACTTTTAGTGTAGTAGTAGGTATTCCGAAGTTAGTTACAACCCAGTAGTTTCATAATTTATAAATTAAGAACAGTATTTTTTTTATAAAAATGCAAATGACTATTGGTCATAATTATATCTGCATTATAAACTATGTATTTTATTTTAAAATTACTTATAACTTTTACTTTTTGTAGTAGGCATTCAGAATTTTTGAAATTAGTACAGTAGCTTCATAATATAAAAATTAGAAAGTCATATTTTTCTTTACTTATTTTTTTACCTACACTCGAAAAAGGGTCGTTTTCATCGAATCTGTTTACGTAATAAATTCATATAATATATTCTTATATTGAAGTAGTTACATAATTAGACGTTTAAATTAAAATGTACCGACTAAATGTAGGAGGCATATGGAATGAGAACATCAATAATACATACCTGTTAAAGTATTCAACACGCAACAGTTAAAATACTGTGGTGTCGCTAACTTCGAAGATTTATACTGTCGACTTTTCGTTAGCTATTTAATATTAACGTTTCTTTCTGAATAGTGTCTTATTTATGGTTGGATATCAAACGGGTTTCTTACATTACATCCGTAGGTTATTTTAAAGCAATTACCTATTAAAGTTTTTAAAAAAATATTATTTAACTAGTTTAGCGTTACAGAATTTATTTTTTTGTTGAGAAACATTGAGCGTATATGTATAATTGAAATTGTAAAATAGTATTTTTTTTTTCGATATTGCAAGGCAAACAAGTGGATGGATTTATTAAGACGAATTAAGAAATTCGCGCCGCCTAGAGACACCAAAGGTGTTAATGGTGCGTTGGCAACCAGAAGCCGGGATCAAAAGGCCTCGAGCAAAAGTAAGCTTACCGGCTACCTTACCCTCCGAACCGGAACACGTCAATGGCAAGCACTGACGTTATGGCGTCAAGAATAGGTATAAATGCATTTATTATAATAATCGGCGATAAAAAAAAATGCATTTCAAAAATTCCTGCAATTACCATTTTTTTTATTGTAGGGCTTTCAATAAACTTAGCCTAGGTACCGATTTATTGAAAATTTAGTAAATCCAAGAATTACGCTAAAACCGACTCTCCCCTAATTTGCAATAATGCAAGCCATTTTTGTACGACTCATTCACTTGGATATACTTTACATTTTTATTTGTCGTTATAACAGTATTAATCTAGTTCGGGGCTTTCTGCAAACTTCCATCACTGCGTTAATTTTTGTATTTGATGATTTTGGATCACATTTTTTTAAATAATGTAAGTGATGACATGTGCAATGTAATGTATAATGATATTATGTAACAGCTATACATTCACAGACTTATGCGATAAATCCACGTGTTTTTATGTATGTATGTTTTTATACAAACCTAACTTCTTATGCCTTAAAAGCTTGCCTCTTTTTACATTGCGAGCCATATTTACTCTCTTTGGCAACATTTTACATGAAATGATTTTTTTATGTGATAGGTCAGCGAACAAGCACACGGGTCTCCTGATCGTAAGAGACGTCCGTGGCCTATACACACCATTGATGTTACAGGTGCGTAGCTGTCCTGTGGCCAGTATGTTAGGCCTATTGTGCAAGTCTACCGATTACCATATACTCCGGACCGGAACATGACGGTGTCATTAGGGCAGCACGGATAGGTAAGGCGGTAGATACCTACCCAGGACTGAGAACACACCACGAAACTACACTTTTTAGCCCTAAAATTTTTGCAGGGTTAGAGGTTAAAGGTTTAATATAAAATCAAAGTGCTATTCATTATTCATTGGAGGATAAGTCAAAATGCTCTGTGTTGGTCCGGGCTTCTTTGCAGAATAGACCATCTGCCTTCCTGCCAGGCAACTCGTTAAAGGCGAGCATAGGATTACGGTCACTAATACCATGACATCTGACTAGGTGGTAGAGTTTTGCAGCGACTCACTCGGATTGATACCACCGCCTTACTTATTCCTGCCGCCATAACATCATGACGTGTTCCGGTTGGGAGGTTAAGGTAGCCATACTTTTGATCGAGGCCTAACATCCCGACCTCGGGTTGGCAACGCACCATCACCAGCTTTGGTGTCTCTAGGCGGCGGGAATTTCTTACCACCATTAAATCCGTCTGCTTGTTTACCTTCCAATATCATAAAAAAAGACTGGTGTAGTCCTGACATAAAAACCTAACCTTAAAATAAATAATTGAAAAATGTGACAGTGTACCTATATACGCACAGTGTATGAACAAGTGGTTAGTCAATTTTGTATTTTCCATCAGAGGGAATAACTTGGCCGACCGAGATAAACATTAGGTATTACTTTTATTATACGTTATTTCATTGAAATTACAGTGCGATCAACCTATATGTTTAGCAAACAACATTGAGTATTTTACATTATAAATAGCGATGGTTATAACAAAGTAGTAAAAAAATTTGGTTGTGAGATTTTTATTTTCAATACTTCAAATTCGACAACAGAATGACTTTTCACGAAATAGCGGTTTAGTTCTGGTTTTGACTACAGAACATATAAATCGGCGGCACTATACCTTGTAAATATTTTTGAAAATAGAAAATTACCCTTAATTAATCGCCTCTGCAGTCAGCGGTCCGGAATTGGATTTGATTTCATGTGGTGTTGGATTCGATTCTTTCATCGGAAACCAAAAGAAAATTTGTGTTTGCAATTTTCTAATTAAAAAATTACGTTCCCAGGAACAGGAAATATTTATGGTGAAACATAATTTATTCGCCTAGTCCTAGATGCCCTGCTAATACCTCTGCTTACCCCTTCAGGGATACGGATGTGAAAATACCTTTTACCCTAAATTAAAAACTGAGATAACATTTAATAGTTGTTGTTCTAATTGTACCTAAAT
This sequence comes from Calephelis virginiensis, assembly GCA_002245475.1. NCBI lineage: Eukaryota > Metazoa > Arthropoda > Insecta > Lepidoptera > Riodinidae > Calephelis > Calephelis virginiensis. The sequence continues at coordinate 1,053,788 of NJDC01009930.1, forward strand.
GTCAAAGTAGGCGCTTATATTACATTTTCGGATAGATTATTATATTCAGACAAACAATTCTTCGAAACAATACAGTCAGTTGTATTCCCAGTAGGATACATAGATAGGCGTTTGCCCTATAAAGTATTGTTGGAGGCTTGCGTGGAATGATCCCTTTAACGAAGTGCACTCTGGCTGTATCGAAGTGGACATGTTGCCTAGAAGGCGCTTTAATTAACATAGGGTTGTCTGTCTTGCTCGATATCGCTTAGGAGCTGCGAGCGATTCAATGCAATTATTTATAGTGTTATTTCGTTTCTATCGTTTTGTAGTTATGTATTTAAATTGGATTAGGGTTGGCAAATGCTATTTATTCAACTATTATTTCTGTTATGTAAAAGCAAATAACGCACATTACTCTTTAAATGTAGGTATGTTCATTTGACAGTGACAATATATAATATATATTGCTTTTACATTGTTATTTATAACTGTTATTAGTTATAATTAATATCATCACATGTTACTTCAATAGATTAATGTAATTTCACCAAAGACATCAAAATTAAATTAACAAACAAATGTTTTAAAAATATTCATTAGTGATGTTATCAAAATATAGTTATCAGGTAATATCGTTTCATATATTATTTCAATAGATAAATGTAATTTCACCAAAGAGTTCAAATTAAAGTTAACAAACAAATGTCTGAAAACTATTTTATAGTGATATTATTAAATTTAATTGACAGGTAACATCATTTCATATCTTATTTCAATAGATAAATTTAATTTCACAATAGAACCCAAAAATAAACGTGTTACAAAATATTTATCAGTTATATTACGCATAATAATTATTACGTGATATCGTCACATGTTACTTCAATAGATAAACGTAATTCACCATAAAGTCCAACAAAATACTAAGTAAACAAAATAATCAGTGATATTATTCATAATAATTAACAGGTAATATCGTTTCGTATCTTATTTCAATAGATAAATGTAATTTAACCGTCGAGTCCAATAACGGGCGTGTGGCCGGCCCCCGGCGGTAGAGCTGGAGCGACTAGGGACGCCCCGATAGATTGCATGCTTCTGTTGCCGCGACACTTGGAAATAATGCTTTCACGTGCTTCATATTGAGCTTATAGTAACATTTGTGCATTTAATTTGCTTTTTAATATCTTCACACCTCTTAAATGGAAAGGTGACGTCCATAAATGGTTTCTGGGACGTAAGTAGATTCCACGCCTTATGAGGTTCGTATTTTGCAAATAAATTACCTTTGCGTGTTTGTCTTTTTTACTATCTTTAAGAAATGAAATTTAATTAGAATGTTTTAATATAAATTCAGCGTAATTCTTTATTTATTTATATGACTATATATTTATATATACATTTAAATTATCACACATACATATTATATTACGTGAATATAATGTAAAAACCACTCATTGCAGTTTGCAGATATACATCATATTAAAAGAAAATTTAAAAAATATGTCTGTTTATATATCTACAAACAAGGAAAAAGTATTGAACAAAATTCAACTAGTTCTTTATATTCAAAGCAACGGAGTTAAATCGAAAACCTAATCATATTTTATCAAAATCGCTCAAGTAGAAGCGGAAATAATTATATTTGGATGAAAAAAGCAATGTAACATTAAGACGCGAGTAAAGCCGCGGTTACTGCCTGTGTCTTGTAAATAGGAAGTTTAGCATCAAATAAGCGAAGGAAAGCGTATTAAGCTTTTGTAAAAACGGGACAATGCTATGGTACCAAAGAACCTATCCATGATAAATTTCAAAGGCATGCTCGCACGATCCAGACTCCGAACTTAGATCTTTACCCTTTAACCTGGGAACTAAAACTCTAAGTACGGACCAATGACAAAACCATGACTGGTTATTGGTTTTTAAGTCATGGCTTCGAATAGTTTTCTGTTTTTTATTGTATTTCTTTTAAAAACTTTCGAAAAAAACAAACAAATATATTTGTAAAACTTAATAACATGATCTGTTTATATTATTAAATAGCACCAGCTATGACCGTGTGTTAAATAAATTCTGAATTAAAAAAAAGAGATTTCAAAATTATTTATAGACCATATAAAGTCTATTTGGTTGCCCTTACCTACGAAATCAAATAGAGTAAATACAATAAAAGGTTTTTGTAGTATATATTCCTGTTTTTTCTTACAACAATATTTCTTAAATTTTAAAATATTTTTTTTTAGAATTTATTAAAAAAATAATTCAATTTGTTTTGGATTTTATATTTTGTATATATACATACATACTATATGAGTATGTATGTATACATACAAGATTATGTCTTTTCATTGAAAAATGTAATTTTTTTTTAAAAATCATATCAAGTCCTCGATTAGTGGAAATTCAAAGGTAATCGGCTCAGTAGTTTTTTTTGTTATTCGGTTATAAGCAAAAAAAATAGATAATTAAAAGAAATAGGTAACTCCAGTAACCTGTTTTAATTTTAAAAACATGTTTTAAAAACAAAAACAATTATTTTAAGATTTTACTATGGTAGTTGAAGAACACATGCTAGTTGAATGTGTTTAACACCTTAAATAAGATAGGTAATGAGTAGAAGCTACCATCCTACCAATATTATAAATGCGAATATTTGTATATTTGTTTGTTACCCCTTTACGCAAGAATCGCTAAACCGATTATCATGAAATTTGGTACACACCTCTATGTGTTATAGTTTCTATACTTTCTAATTCCATTCTTGATACAATTTATTTACAAACACTTGTACTTTTCACAAACTTTTGTGGAAAGTTCAAGTGTTTGTAAATAAATAGTATCTATGTTTGATGTAACATGGATTAATATATAGGATAGTATTTATTCCTAAACAATGTTCCTGCGGGACTACGCGGGCAACGCCGCGGGCAACAGGTAATCCAAATATTCCCAGTAATACCTATTATAAATCCGAAAGTTTGTTTGTTTGTTTGTTCCTTCTTCACGGTCTGGACCAATCTAAACGAAAATTGGTATAAGGTTAGTTTAGGAGCCAGAGAGAACATAGGATACTTTTTAACCGACTTTAAAAAGGAGGAGGGTATTAATTTGCCTGTACGTTATTTTTTTGTATTTTACGCGATTACTCGAAGACCCCTGGACTAATTTGAAAAATTGTATTTTTGTTTGAAAGGGTATACTTCACAGGTGGTCACCATGATCACCAGGTCAGGATCTGAATTTGGGATCTTAGGGAAATCGCGGTAAACTATAATAATTTCTTAGCAAGAATAGTGTTTTTGTGGACTTCGCACTATCCCGTCCTACTTCCCACTTCCCATCCCACTTCCCAGTCCCACTTCCCACTATCCCATCCTACTTCTCACTTCCCACTTCCCACTAATCCCACTTCCCACTAATATTATAAATCCGAAAGTTTGTTTGTTTGTTAATTTGTTTGTTTGTTTGTTTCTTTGTTCCCTTTTCACGTTCTAAACCCTGAACCGATCTGAACGAAAATTGGTATAGAGGTAGTTTAGTTTTGACTGACTTCAAAAAGGAGGAGATTATCAATTCGTCTGTATGGTTTTTTGGTATGTTACGCGATTAATGGAAGACCCCTGGACCGATTTGAAAAAATATTTTTTTGTTTGAAAGGGTATATTTCAGAAGTGGTCCCATAGTCACCAGGTCAGGATCTGATGATGAGATCCTAGGGAAAACGAGGGAAACTCTAAAAAAATGTTGGCAAGAATAGTGTTATTGTGGATTATGATCACTTGCTAGCATTCAACAATGGTCACTTCATGATGCTGTGCTGATGATGGAAGATCTTAATTATCAGGTCACCTACAAAACGTACCAATTCTTCAAGAATCTGAATCTTTCCATTGTTAGAGCACTCGATACATTTTTGGACCAGGGTCGTTAATTTTTGAGATCAAAAAAAGAGTAGTAGGATGAGACCTACTGAAAAAGAAAGGAAATATAATGGTAATAAAAAGAAGAATAAATTACGACAAGTTGGGGTCGGGAAGTGGGAGGGGGAGGGGGTTCAAAGGTAAAAATCGGTTTATCTCCATTCCCGGCGAAACAACAAGTCCAATGGGAAAAATTAAAGGAAAAAGTTGTAGGTAATGAAAAGATCTACAACTTTAGTTTATAACCTTTTACACGTTTTACGTAACCTCAAAATTTATTTGAAAAATTGAAATAACAAAGTTTTCAGTTTTTTATTTTTATCTTTAACAGAATTTTTTTTTCACGAAATGTGGTGAAAACTTACTTTATTATATGTCAAAGACACTGTAATTTTTTGGATTGAACGAAATTGATCTTTTGACCTTATTTTAATATCGAAAAAGCACTATGTATATGTAACTTATGTTTATTAATTTCCATACCTAAATAGATACATTACTTGACTTTATAGTATTTTAGGGTAGTTTTTTGACCGTGGATAGGCTCTTATCGTAAAGTAATACATTTTTGAGTAATTAGTTTTCCAATTATTTACATTCTTGCAAAAATAATAATATATTACATACTTTTACTATATTACATATTAATAAATAAAAAGGGTGACAAAAAGATAACGACTTTCTCGGCAGTCTACCACTGCAAAACAAGTAATGAGACAGATAATGAAAATGAGCTTGATGTTGAGTCGGAACATAATAAAAAAACTTTCTTTCTCCTTAAACTATCTTTAATTTACATGTACACTACACCAAGAATGACCGCTCATGCCACTCTACACCTGGAAGATCACATTCTTTTAATGTGAAATTACCATTGTTGGTAATTTTGGGCTGAATGATTTTTTGGCAAAATTCTAAGGTGAAAATTTTGTTTCTACAATTTCTAAATGTGAGTTTCCAAAGATATCCCCGATGGGTTAGTTCTGCCTAACTGCACAACCAGAGCACCTACGACTAGCCGAAGACATTTAAGTCCCCCAATATGATAGGTGGCAAACCTGTAGCCAACCGAGCACTTATCTAATCCCGGGCAAGTGGCAACGTTACTTTGAGTAGAAAATTGAAACTTCACATTTTTCATTTGTTTTTTTTGTTGCCCGGCCCGTAGATCGAATCTAGGATCTCAAGAAGTTATGTCCGATGCCGGGCGGCTAGACCACGGAGACAATGTATATTTCTAAAATTTCCAAAAAATCTTCTGCTATGGGTTTCTATAACTTGGGATACAGTTTAATTTCACAGGATTTTCTAAAGGGCAGATAAATCTGTAAAGACAATTACTTATTCCTACTATTTATCTGAGGTGAAATTAGAAAAGACTACGCGGGCGAAGCCGCGGGTAACAGCGAGTAGGCTATAAACTAAGATGGTGCCAGCCTACAATCTCGATCTTATAGGCGTAGACCTATCGATATCTAGGTAATTTGCAATTGCAACTTGTGATAATTGATCCTTGCTGTTGGTTACGATAATTGACAATAAATTGTTTCGCGCATTAATCTGTATATCAAATTATCTGTAATGGCGTATTAGGATCGATGAGGGATGGAATTAAAATATATTATGTTATATATTGTGTATCTTTAGAATAGAAGAAAACTATTTTCACGCCCGCTTCCATGAAGACGTAGGCAAGGGTACACGGCACCCACGACTAGCCGAAGACTCTAAGTCCCGTAATGTGATTGATAGGTGGCAACATCCAATCCCAGCTAACTTAAATTTTATTTGAAAATTAAAAACCACACTTTTGGTTGCCGACCCGGGGATTGAATCCTAGACTCCATGAAGTTAAATTCAATGCCAGACCCCTAGACCTCAGACGCAATATTTTTTTTAAATACAGCGCACAAGTACACGTCTCTTCTGAGGGTAACATACAATCAAGGCCTATGGACACCATATATGTTATAGGTGCGTTGTTGTTCTGGGGCTGAAATCTTAGGTTTATTGTTACTCTTTCATTTAATACTAAACAACTATTCACATACACTACATAGGGATTGTGTAAACATAATCTTAAGTCTAAAAATATACTTTGTACAAATTGTAAGTTAAAGTTTTTTGATTTAAAACAAGCATAAATATTACCTACATATTTTATCCGCTTAATAATTATTATAAATGATACCAACAAGTAAGATTCCACCTTGAAAGACCTGCTTGATTTCATTATGTTTCCCGCTAAGAAATTATCTTAATAAGGCAAGAATCTCGGATTTCTACATATTCGTCAAAGGAGTTTATATATAAGTGTACTTGTTACCCATTTCTCCAGTCTCCATCTTGCGAACACACATACAAACACACCTAAGAATGTGAAGCACGTACTAATTAACGCACAACTTGAAACTTCGTCGAATAACGTTCCCAATCTGGCTTGATCTGTGGCTACACTTACATCTTAGTTGTTTTGTTCCACTCTGTAACGTCAGAAAGAGGAAGGCGGATCTAAATAAACTGGAAGCTTCATAATTGCGTGTCTTATGTTCCTTACACGTAACACGGCCTTTTATTAGGTAGAAATTCTGTGTATACTATATTCTGGCTTCAGATGGAAGTTATGAAATAAACTACCGGGAAAATTTATGGTGGGCTTCAAATTTTGTTTTCGTTTTAACTAAATGTATGTTTTATGTAATAATAATAATTTAACATTAAATTAATTGCGATTTAATTATCGCCTCTGTGGTCTAGCGGTCCCGGTGTTGGACTTGACTGCTTGAGGTAAAGGGTTCGAATCCCGGGTCGTCCAACAAAAAGGAAATTGGATTTTTCCAATTTTCTAATAAAAAAAAATGTTGGTCGGGATTGGAAATGTGCCCGGTTGGCGATAGGCTTGCCACCTATCACATTGTGGGACTTAGTGTCTTCGGCTAGTCGTGGGTGCCTTGGTTGTACCTCTGCCTACCTCTTCGGGGATATGGGCGTGAAGATACTTTTTAATTGCTTTTAATTAATTTTTTTGCGTTGATTTAAATGCAAGTGTTTAAAAAGCTTGTTACTCTAATGATAACAGCTATCAGAATTGTACTAATAATTTATCACGAAGTCAAAATAACAAAAAATATCGATTCGATGATTAAAATATAATTGACGTCTTTGCATGCGGCCATAAGCTCTCTTTTAGTAATTAATTTCATAAGTTTTAAGAATTAACATTCAAACGATAAATTAAAAAGTTACAAAATTAGTACTTTTCATTTTAAAGTTCGTAATAATAGTTTACACCCTGTACAAAGCCTTATGTAGTACATAGAAGTTAAGAAACAATACAAAAACGGCTTATCGTCGGTGCTTGGTGGAATTCCATTCTTGATGCAATTTATTTAGAAACACTTGTAATTCCCACAATATATTTTATTATTTTTATGGTTTAGCCAACCAGTTTCGCTAAACAAGCATCATCAGGGCTATATAACAACTGATATATAAAACTGTTATAAACCATAAAAATAAAAAAAATAAAAAAATATATTGTGGAAAGTACAAGTGTTGATAAAGAAATTGCAACAAAAACAGCTTTTTTTGGAAGCATATAATAATTTGAAACAAAATGCTCATTTATACCCTTCATAAATCGATATAGTACTCCGTAAACAGGATATTTAAGCGATGAAATTGAATATTTCAAGCATATTTTTTGCTTGAAGTGTTTGGTATCGTTTTAGTTTCGATTGTTGATTTATGCACCGCGCATATAGCTCAATGGCGCTTGATACGTTATTGTTATGTAGCGGACAAACATAAATGTCTACATTACAAGCTGGTTATTGTTTATGAGCTCGATCAACACTTTATGCGTTATGAATAATGAATTAAGAAAATAATTGAATAATATTCAGAATATTTTAAGTAAGACATATTACACAATGTCGTGACAATTTTATCAACCTTCAAAACTTTTAGGCTGAGCATACGCTGTAGTCACGACTGTTTTAAGACAGACTGTTGGCTTATAAAAAAAACGATGGATTGCACTCCGGAAGTGCCCCCTGGAGGTGGTAGAAAGAGAGACAACCCACCTACGACTAGTAGCAAATACAAACACAAAAAACAAATAGATGACTCTAAGAGAGTCAGAGAAAATAATTATATATTGATCACTCAGTGTATCGAAATTTTCTATCCAGAATTGTGTCTTAATGATAGATTCAATGTAAATTGACATCTCTGAGTTCAACTCGTCCTAAACCTATTTCAAACCGGGCATTAATCCAATCTTAGGAAACCTTGTTTTATTAGAGAGTTATAAGAAATAAAACGGGTTTTATTCCGGGAATGCTGGCAGAAGTGAAAACTTTAATTAACGTTGTGCATTTTTGATATTTTGGAATGGTTAGGGAATAATTTTGCACCAATTGCTTTAACTATCAGTATGAAAATACCATCATTGATGTGGTAGAATACAATATTCATTTATCGCGCTATCGTACACAAACATGACGACACGAACATTCGCGCAAGCGCCCTGCGCTGTCTTATGAATTTACGTCATACGAAATTTCAGGTCACGTGTCCTGACGCGAGTTTAGAAACTTCTAAACTTAACTTACCCATTCCAAAAAAGTGCACAATGCCGCTAAAGAAGTTTTCACTTTAAAAAGAAGACGCGCAAACTTGTGAAAACACTTGAAATTATCATGACTTCTACCACCGTGGAGTTTGTCTGCGATTTAAGGTGGTAGTATTTGTGGACCAATACCGCCAATTTATTTTTCTTACCACTTAACTGCAGGGTTTGCAAATGTTCTGGTTGAAGGATATACCTATTGGTAAACTACCTTGAATGCATAGATTAACATTCCAGCTTCAAACTGGCAACGCATCAATAACGTTTAACTTGTGTTTAAACGGCGTGTATTTCTTACGGTCAGGAGATTGGCCAGCTTATTTTCCTTCCTTTTTATAGCAAAGGATGGAAAAACTTCCTTTATCTTAATGGCGAGTTCGGTTTAAAGATGAACAGTCTAAATGCTCATTGTCTTTAACATTGACCCGTAGATGATAATTTTGTTTCTTCGACCTTTTTTTTGGTAACGAATGAATGCATTTGTTCAAACACTCTTAATCATTTAATGTCATTTTAAAACCACAAAACAAATAACATCTGTTTCTACAGGGTTGAAATAACTGACCCAACTTGAATAACACCAAGCCGTTAACTGCAACGTAGGATATTTATTGAACAGAATAGGACAATACCGAATTTTAGAAAGCTATTTCTTGTGCAACTTTCTCCCTTTGTGAAAACGTTTTAAGAAGATTTCTAATGCAACGGTCAAACTATTGTACCGTTTTGAAACACAAAAGGCTGATTATAAAAACGATATGTTCGTTTTTTGTTCACCTTTGTCGTTATATGTTGCAAAAAAAAATGTGTCTTGTTAGATAGGTAGACACTTTTACTACATTACAAATATTTCATATTAGTGTTGTATTTTCATCTATGTATTATGCTATTGCAAACTTTAAATTAACATGAATACATACATATCTTCACGCCAAGTCCCTTACGGGGTAGACAGAGTATCGAGTGCCAGACCTCACGATCCCGACAAACCTGTCTGGCTTCCTTCACGTTAATTACCCTTTTCATACGAACACGCCGGTTTCGGCGACTCTTGACACCACCCTCGGATAATATCCGAGTGATCTGATCGTGAAATGTCAGCCTTGGTCTCCCCGTTTACCTACATCCATCCACATTCGCATTGTATATCTGCTTTGTTAATCTTTCATCTGATATTCTTTCCACATTACCGAACCAGCGAAGATTAAATTAATGTGTTAGATTTATGAAAGTGTGTTTGTTTCTATTTCTTACATGTCACAACGGAGAGAAATTGAGGTGTATTTATTTAGGGATGTAGTTAGAGGAGACTGTGAGAGTGACAATGAAAAAGGCGTCTGTTATAAGTTAGACTTCTGTCTCTTTCTGTGTTTGTATGTGTGTGTGTGTGTACATGTTAAGAAACGGCAGCACCGATTTCGATGCAGATTTTTTATTTGAATGCCAACGTGATCGAGATGATTATAAGCTACATTACATATATAGCTTTTTTAGAGGGTTTGTTGATTTTTCTATTTTACTGTTATTACCAAAATATCTGAACGGGTTTGAAAAAAGAGCACAAAATTTGGAAAGTAATGTAAGATTTACATAATTATCAAACCAATTTATCGATTAGATAAATAGAATATGTTATAAACAGATATGCATCTGGGCACATAGTTAGGTATTAAATTGTGCCGGAACGACGTTTACGAGCATATTGGCGCCATACAGGGTGCAACATGCTAAGGCTATCAGTTACCCCGTCGGTGGCTAATTCACTGTGACAAATTAACAACAGCTAAATTCTAACCCTAATGTAATATACTCTAATATACCTATTTACCTTTCTGAATATTATTAGTTTCAGTTATTAATTTCAAATAAATCTTTTAGCGACTTTGAAGAAGGAGAATGTTGTAGGTATGTGCGAGTCCCATATATTTTTTTTATTTTAATCGATCTTTCCGTCATTTTCAACCAAAGAGCATACTTTTTGTGGTGTGGTGTTGGTCTTACTTCCACTAAGTCCAGATCTGTTCGTGGAATCTCAAAAGAAATGGAAGACGGTGTTTAGCGTTTAAATTTTTAAGTTATTTTTTTTACAGTCATTTTCAAAACAGACAAACTGTTCATGAATTATTGTATATTTTCGAATTTGGGTGTCAGTTTTTTTTTATATTTTTATATAATGAAGTGGAATTATTTATTGTGCTGTTTTTAATTTTCTTATAAATTAAAAATTGTCAATGCCTTTCTATAAAACAATTTTGCATATATTTATATATTTTTTACACTAATATTATAAACTTGCACTTCGTTGTGTTTAAATTAAGTTTCTTTAATATTGCACAGTTTGCACTTTGTAATTTGATCATTGATTAAAATGTAAGAAATAGTAATGTTGCTTTTCCAAATTATTTAAATATGTGTGTTAAAATTTTAACAACAAAAGCTATTTTTTCTAATTATATTCAAGACAGTTTAATGTAAACAAAATGTTTTTTAGAAAATTCTAAAAACTGTTAATAGTTTTTACTATAGTTTATTAGCCTCGAGAATATTAAATTCATATATGAAAAAAGAAAAATTGCAAAATAGAAATAAAATTTTGCAATTTTTCAACAAATTAATCACGTCAAAAAGGGATAGGTTGACAAGTTGATTTATTATGGTAATTTATTTGCACATTATTTTAATTTAATGTGTCTTATGTTTGACAAGCATAACGATATCAAACTTTTATCTAAATATATTACTATATATAGTTATGCAACGTTTTAATATTAAAAAATATCATAAATACTTTTTTAATAAACAAGGTATATTTTCGACAAATGTTAAAAGTGTTGCTATTGACTATTGTGTAGTTTTTTTGCTATCTAAATAAGTCGTGGAAACCGATTGAATGCCATATTTATAAAAGAACATGAAGGTTAGTAAAACATATTCAAACTTTCTTTCGACACATTTAAGTAGTTGTTATTTTATAGCACGGGACCGGCAGTCTAGCGCTCCGGTTTTTTTAATTGACTTTATGAGGTCCCAGTTTCGATCCACGGGTCAGACAACAAAAAGTGTTTTCACAATTTTATAATAAAAATAACGTTTCCTAGTTGGCAATAGGCTTGCCGTCTATCACGTTGTAGGACTTAGTGTATTCGGCCAGTTGTTTGTGCCCTCTTTGTACCTCTGCTTAACTCTTCGACAAGTGTGACTGCGTACGTTGGGTTGGCATGTAGCTGAACGAAACCCCTTTAAAAAACTTTCTCTACAAGAGACAAGTAGAATTTACTAACAAAAATCAATTTCCATCTTTGTTCTCCAATAAGTACTATTAAAAAGGTATAATTTCGATAAAAGCAGGCAGAAAGTCTACCTAGTCTTCACGGTATAACTGATACCAATCCTCTGGTCGCTGGCGTGAGCTTATAAATGATTATCAAAACCGAATTTGATTTCGGAGTAGGCCAAACTTCATTTTAAACTTTATTTTACGTATAGCTACTAGCCAATAAAAAAAATTAGGCGTTTATAGATATTCAAGATTTCAAAGTACTTGGTCGAACTTCGACTATTGGTTTGTAGCGTCATAGTTATGACCTGTAGAGCTTTAAATATTGCATTTCTAGATTTTCAAGATGGTAATTGTCAAAGCTTTTTAAAGCTGAGTGCAGACTGACAACAATGATAACAAACTGAAAGACATGATATTTTTTAATCGATGTTTTGAAACAATATTAAATTTGCTACTAAATGAGTCGGGTAATGCAACGAGGCATCATGTTTAATTCATATGATTCCATAATATTATAATCAGTTTTATACTTAATGTTCAGTGTAACTATATTAAGTTGTTTTTGATATTAAATATATCAAGTAAGTGGGCTAACTTGCCTATTTCTGTATTACAAATAAGGAGTGTTTAAGAAATACATTTAGAAATATTAAACAAATCATTTTAATTCTCAACAGGAAGTGTAAAAATTGGTCGTTGGTTTCCGCTTTTAAATGTAAGAAACAATTTTGTTAAATACCAAATGATGTACCAGTAACAGTTTTGTCATACATATTAGTTTTTAAGAATATTTTTTTATTTTACATGGTTACCAGGTTATTGCCATTTCTTCTCTTGACTGTCTAGGTTTACGGTAATAGAGTTAAATTTATTTACATATTAACATTGTTTTTAATTAATCTTCAAATAAATTTAAAGAAATAATTAAATATTAAAATACATTTAAATAAATAATTTTGTTTTATAAATATTATAATATTTGTTCACATTAATGTAGTAGAATATGTTGGATTAATTAATTTTCTAACATCTTTTATACCAATTGATAAGAAAATAGTTTTTATCGAAATCAGAAAAGTATACCATAATAAACAATTAACTATATTCCCGTATTTTACCAGAAATGTCAATCAGTCTCCTATCTGCAAATAAATATTCAACTGTAACAGAAAAGCATTAGTTCAATTTAAAATTAAGGATAGATGTATCTTCAAGCCCATGTTTTTTTTATGACAGTGGAAGGCAAACAAGCAGACGGATTTCCTGATGGTAAGAAATTCTCGCCGCGTAGAGACACCAAAGGTGGTAATGGTGCGTAGCCAACCAGAGGCCGGGATGTTAGGCCTCAATCAAAAGTAATTTTACCAGCTATTTTAGCCTCCGAACCGGAACACGTCATGGCGGCAGGAATAGGCCCGAAGAGGTTGGCAAAGGGACAACCAGAGCACCCACGACTAGCCTAGGACACCAAGTCCCACAATGTGATAGGTGGCTAGCCTATCGTCAACCTTATCCAATTATCCAAAGGGCACATATCCAATCCGGGACGACTTTATTTTTTTTATTATAAAAATGGAAAATACACATTTCCTGTTTTTGGCTGGCCAATCAAAGGATCTAACTCAAAACTTTAAGAAGTAAAGTACGACGCTAAGGCGTTACACCACAAAGGCGATAAAATTAGGTGTGTATGGACACAATTCTATCTTAGTAAGAAAAATGAAAATACATAGAAAAACCTATTCTCAATAAAATCAAATGTAAATAGCTACAACTGCAACATAGAACAATTTATCTCTTGAAAAGAAATCAACAAAAAGAAACCTAATTAAAACATATAATAATAAAAACTTGATTGTTGCGAAAAGGTTATTCCCTCGTCGTCAGTTTAAATTAAACAAAGTAAGAAACGGGTTATTTAAACTGCCATTGTCCCTCATTGCGAGTCCCATATACAGCGACCTATATGTCTAGATACTACTTACTACATAGGGCTTAGACAGAAATAGACGCAGCTACGACAATGCGAGCTGTGGGAAGCGTGTTTTGTATTCTAAACAAGATCTCTTTAAGATCTATCTGTTATACGTTTTCCGTATTATTAATAAACACGGAGTAAAGTACTCCAAGGTTTAACCTGGTCTAATAGTGTTTATTACAATGTGATACAGACTAAAACATAAACTTAATTTTACTAATACGTTAATCCACGTTTATTAATAAACGGTTTAAGTGTTTCGAGTCTTCGAAACGAAAGGAAACAAAAAGTACATACTTTTTTGTTTGGTTGGTATTGGATTGGTAGCAACGTTTAAATATTACTGCTGACATAACACACAACCTTTTCCATAACTTCTATGTATTAGATATATGATTTTTTTATTTTGGTTCTCGTGATTTTTTTTATTTGGGTTTTCATGATTTTTTTTATTTCTCTATCCGTTACCAGTGACTCTGTGCACTAATTGAATAGCTTTTCGTGGTTGGTGATAGTAATGAAAAATTAACATCCGAATGGGTGGAGTACCTAAGAACGAAAAGGTATCCTAAATGTCCTAAATGTCCGGCTCGTTTGTCTATAAAGGGTAATAAATGTAAGGAAGCCAGGCAGGTAAGCCAATGCTCTCTGTCTACCTCGTAGTTAAAATCTGTTAGTTATTTTTTAAATAAAAATGGAACAATCAAGCAGACAAACCTAACAAGCGTACAAAGAATTAATACAAAGCATGAAAACTACAAAATACGAATAAAACATGAAAAAAACTTAAAATAACACGCATTCAGATGTGTGAAGCCTTTTTCTGAAATACAATCTATATGTTTCCATAACCAACAGTTACAAGAAACAATATTATTAATATTAAAATTATAATCTTTACAAATGTCTTATTACCAAATAAATGTGGTGTAAGCATGTCTTAATTAGATAGAAAAGGTACGAGTACATATCTGATTTATTACAACAAGGGACACATATTTTATGAGTCCAATATCGAGTCCCGTACATACTTGTAATATTCCCTTTGATCTTATCTACAGTATTAAATATGCATAAAATAAATCTTCCTATTAACGTTTTGATATATTTTATGGTTTAATTAAAGAACAACAAATCTTGTAAATTTTTTTGGTTCCAAAATATAACGGAAAAAGTTTGAAATTTTAGATAATTATATAAAATAGACAAATTGAATCTTACCCCAAAATAAATATTAGATGTTTGTGTTATGGGTGTCACTCAACAATACTAATACAATGAAATACTTGTAGCAGTATTGTAATGAAAAAAGTCAGAAATGTCTAATACAAATCGATTCCGAGCTCCGGTCGATGGCGTTAGACGTCTTCGCTTGTACTAAAGAGACGGAAGAAAAATAAATAAAACATTTAGTAAACGGATGACAACAAACAAATGAAAATCTTTAAAAATGTTTATTACTTCTCTCTTTTCACAAAACTATAAAAAATTTTTTTTTAAGAAACAGATTTTCTTTTATAATACGTACATTTAAACCATTATTTTGCGATTTGCAAAGGTTATTATTATTTGCTCATAACAAAACCAGGTTTTTTGATCCTGTAGAGTATGGATATGTTAGCATATTCTATGGAGCGACTTGTAGACATTGCTTATGAAATATTGTCTTCAAGCGCGCCATTTGTCTGTGTCTAACCCAATGTAACCCAGATATGTACTTACCCATAGTTGAGAGTTATGATACTTATGTGATTTACGTTGATCAAACATCTGTTTAAATTACCATTAGCAGTTCCTTATTCTTATAACCAACGGTGAATACAATTATGAATATTAACACCCAGACGCTACATGGTTGTGAGACCATTTAAAGTCTTTTTAAAAACAAACATGCGAAAGGTAAAAAAATTCTTAATTATAGTGTGATAGTCAATTATTTCAGTAATAAGTTATATGGTCTTAAATACAGTTTACTGTAACTATTATGATGTGTATGAGCAATGTCTTTGTACAAAGGTAGCTACTCGTTGCTAGTTTGATACAATTTGTAGCGTTGCAAATAGCTACTGATTTTTACTAACACCGTGACCGTAACACTTGATCAAGTTTAACAAGTACTTACCAGGATTGTCGTCTTAAATATTGCCATGCCAATTCAGAGGATTGGGTGGCTGGTTACAGAGCCCACCCAAAAGGCATCTAATGCAAGTCTCATATTACGAACATTTTTTTATTTGATATAGGTGGCAAGAATTTCTCAGGACAGTATTTTTAAAAAAAAGGTAAGGTAAAGGTTTCCTATTTAGGTTTTTTTCGTAAATCCGCTTAGTTATGAAGATGAAAACTAGTTATATCCAGGCTCCAACTGTTTCCACATACAAAAGTTATCATACCTTCGTTGCAATGTGAAAGAAAGACAAACATACTTTTCCTATTTAAAATCATAGTTTATGTATCTGTAAATACCGTCTTCGCAAGTAAATACATATACGTGTTGAGTAAATATTTTAGTAAATTTTCCTAGCATTTCTACACAGTATGTCTTCGTTGGCGGACTGCAGTGGCTATCTCGTCGATCTTCGCATGTCCCGTGCCTTGTTGATGTACAAACGGCATGGCGAACTAAACTGATCCCGAGAGCTATTGTTAGAACCTAGACGAGGCTATGTGACAAGTTTCTGTTTCCCGTCTTCGATTTTGCTCGTTTTGCATCTGCAAATTCTCTATATAGGTAAATACTTTGGCTTTTTCATAATATTGCGGACTGAGTTTTACGTCGTTTTATTTATGTTATTTTCTCTGATCTCCGTCTTTTATGTTTATTGTATTTAAGTCTCAGGAGGAACTAAGAGAAAAGCCTAGAAGTCAATTAGTTAATATTTTTGAATAAGGAGTCATAGGCGTATTTTTTTAATTTTTGCGTCATACTAAAAGTTCTAAAATATATGTCTATGTCAAATTCCATATATTAAAACAAAATATGTACAAAGTACTAAAACATGTTAAATCTCTCAGTACAAATTAAATTTTAGTATGTTAAATCAAGTTTTCACAAAATTTTCACAAATTGTAAAACGAAATTTTAAGGCACTTCAGTCTAATTTGCGTCAATAATAATCATCGAATCTCAAATTTGGTTTGGATTTTAGTACACCATCTAGTCTTCTTCATATTTGTTCGTGATAAACGATGTTGTATGATGTGCCTCAACTAGCACTGATCTATTAATGATTAAATTTTTAGTTTTGAAGTACAATTATTTATGTACTCGGTATCGCTCACATTGTACGAAATGATGCAGGCATATTACGATGTAAAGTTATACACATACATCGTTATTCAAGTGTCAAACAGAGCCCGTAAACAAATCATTCACCATCACAATCCGCCGGTTAGACATCTGACTGATATAAAGACTGCAATACTAAAAAATAGCTTTGTTTCCCAACAAATTCCGTTTGTTTGGCCGCTTTCCGCGGAACACTGTTATTCGCATAAATCGAGCGAAAAAGCCAAATTGCTGCGATAGCTCACTGGCCCCGACAAAAAATTGCGATGTTCCAACAAACAAATATTGCATGAGTGCTTGTTGTTCACTTCCAGTTTTATTACTCTATAGCGTTATTTAATTTTTGACGTGTGGACTACACAAAGTGCACGTAATTACTATAGTGAGTGTTTTACAAAACATTGAGTTACAAATACTGATACATGAGTAATTATATGTTTTTTTGTAACATAGGATATTAAATAGGCAGCTAATTCTCCTTGTCATATGTCTTAATAGTTTTATATATCATGTTCTAATAACTCGCAGTTTTATTGAAATTGACGTTTTTTTGAAGCCAGTCACCTCACAAAGTAAAACTTTTAGAAACTACATACAAAATGGCCACAGCAAGACGGGGATGTCTTCTTTCAACCACTAAATAGATAAAATGAATAAATTTTACAAATTTCTTGGAACTTAAAGTACGCAATTAATAAGCTTGTGTTATTAATGCTAGTTAACGAAATATAATATATATAATTATAAAGAGATAACTTCGATGTTCATCACATGTCGGTAATCGAACCCGATCCTCCCGGTTCTTCAGAGGAGTTAAATGTTTGTATAATGACGTAAAATGTACAGAAAGAAAGAAAGCCGAGAAAGAGTGGGACTAAAATAAAGTGTTGATGTTGAAATGAGAAAGGGTCATGTGGAAAGAATGATAGATGAAATATTTTTAAGGCAGATATACAATGCAAATGTAGATGAATGTAGGTAGCCTAGGTTAACATTCCACGACCAAGTTGCTCGGGCATTATCCTAGGGTGGCATTAAGAGTCTATGTAACCGAACTGTTTGTATGAATACCGTAATGAATTTGGAGGAAGCCAGAAAAGTCTGCAAGGATCGTGAGATTTGGCACTTGATACCCTCTACCTACCTCGTAAGAGACTTGGCGTGAGCTAAAGTTTAAAATGAGAAACTAAATCTACAAGATTAATGAACCCTGTTGCCATACTATTAGTATCTATCAAACTATTGCTAATATTAATGCCATATTTCTGTCACATACTCTTAAGAGCTTATTATTGTCATCCTCATTTTTATTTCTATTTTTCCCTGCTTTATATTTATTTTGCATAGGTTTAGATATGCACCCGATTGAAGATAGGCTTGCCACATATCACAATGTGGGCCTTAGTGTCTTCGGCTAGTCGTGTCTTGATTGTGCCTCTGCCTGCTTCTTCGGGGATATGGGCTTGAAGATACTTAGATAGAATAAGATTTTATAAAAACAATGTCACCTAATTCAAAAGTTTGTTTATTTAAGAGTTCACTCAGTGGACAGTAAAATAAGTAACTTATTCGGCTATGAAATTTAAATATACTTAGTTACGAGTAGGAGTGTATAAATCAAACTTACAGTCTCGAAGTTCTGAGACAAAAGCTTTTATTTTCCTCAAGTAACACTTTATTACTAAAAGGAAGGGTAATAAAGCTTTGTTAAGTTCGTTTCAGGTGGTAAAATTCTAGTTTCTAGATGACAGAAACTTAGATTTTTAACATAAAGAATTCTTAGGATTCTTGTACTTACTTTCAATATATAGAGGTCCCGTAATCATTTCGTAAATATTCTTCTCTACTGTTGGAGTATTTTTTTACGATATTGGAAGGCAAACAAGCAGATGGATTTCCTGATGGTGAGAAATTCACGCCACCTAGAGACACCGAAGGTAGTAATTACTAACACCGTGACATCTGACTAGATGGTAGAGTTTCGCAGCGATTCACCCGGATTGATACCACCGCCTTAGCGCCGCGACGTTTTCCAGTTAGTAAGATAAGGTAGATGGTAATTTATTTTTTGCTCGAGCCCTAACATCCCGGCCTCAGGTAGGCAATGCACCTTTGGTGTTTTTGGCGCCGTAAATTTCTTAGCATTAGGAAATCCGTCTGCTTGTTTGCCTTTCAATATCTTAAAAATCAAATCATAAATAAATAAAATACTTACGTATATGCAGGCTTTATTTTTTGCACATATGCAATACGAATTGATAAAAGGTTTCATCCTCCGAATTTTCAGAGAAATAACTTAAGTTTTCGTATAAAATGCTCCACACTGCACGTTGAATTAATCCCTCAAAGCTTTGCAACACCGAGAATGCGCTGATAAACTGCAAAACTAATGCAACACGATTGCATTACGGTGGAACTTTTTCAGTAACGGTTCCGTAGGTGGAAACTGAACAAAAAGAATTGGAAATATATTGGCTAGTTTTTATTGAACCGAGCGACAATCCACGATCTGTTAATGACCCTGGTTTTGTTTTTCCTGCGTTTGAAACGGTTTAGGAAATGAATTAAATCCTTAAAACTTTTTACTGGCCACTTTTAAGAAACATGTTTTTTATTCTCTCAAATCAAATTTTATTCTTAATTCAAATTGTATGCTCTAAATCTACATTTTATAGACAATTAGGTTCTAAGGATTTCATAATCTCAGTTATTAGATCAGTTTAGCGCAACTTTCATATCAAAAAATAAAAAAAATAATTTTGCTATGTTTTTTATGCGCCCAAATCATTTGACAATAGTTGCCTTACATCTGAATGCCTTTAGACTTACTTTCAAATTATACGGGTTATAATTTTTCAAGTAAACTTTATAAACAATCGGGTTTGCTATGTATCTATGTAAGTCCCGCCTCTTATTACGTAGTATTTATATACTCTTTGTATTAGATATTCTCAAATTAAATTTTATGCTATAAATCTATTTTTATAGTCATATAGGTTTTTAGAGAAGAGAAAAACGTTTTACCTAGTAAGCCTGTTAACTGTGTCATTCATTATTCGAAACGGTAGGTTATTACATAGCATTTAAATATTTAAAAACAAAAATAAGTTTATTTAACAACGATGTTTAAGATATAACATAATTTCTTTTATTTTTATGTATTGTTTGTTATTGTAGCCGTGAGCTCTCGTAGCATCCCTGGGCTATATCTATAGTACAGATATAGCTCGGGATTCTCTTATGATGATTTAGTGGTACACGCGACACTGGTGGATGGATTTACAGCCGTATGAACGGATTATGTGGGCGAGAGCAAACGGGGCACTGAACGCCGTATTGTGAAATATGGCGAACTTTTGATTCGCAGCTTTATTGCATTTCTATAGAGGGTTGTTGGAACAATATCTTTTTTAGATCGTATTTTAGATCTTTTAAACTTTTTATTGAGCACTGGATGCTATTCGACTTGGCTTATATCGCGAAAGTTCTCTATGTACCTATTGGAAGAATAATGTTTTATTATTTTGACTCTTAACGATTGGGGAGAGAACAGCAGTTTAAATCTTCTTAAATACTAGCCTTTCTGGAAAAACTTTCTTTCTTTCCGCTTGACAGTAATAACTACTTACAGTCTGAACAGGAAGAAATTAGGTAATGGTTTTTCTATTTTCCCTGCAATATTTCCATTTTTTCTTTTGTTTTTTCAAGCTTGCCTCTTAACTACAACTAATACAAAAAAGTAATCGAATTTGGTCAATCCTTTCATGTGTGACGAGTTTTAGAAGGGAAATGTGGTTAACTTTTATAAATGTATATACATATATAGATGACTAGATTTTACCCACGGCTTATTCTATATGTTCTATAAGAATATAGATCTAAATATATAAAGAAATGTCTCTGTTTTATATAAAGAGTAATTTGTAAACTTTACGGATTTCCTAATCGTGTGAGATAAATAAGTGTATCTTAAGCTAGAATGTTAAGCTTCTCGTGTAAGTTTTACCAACTATCCTAGCCAGTAAACCGCAACACGACAATCCCGTGCACTGACATTAAGACTACCTACAATAATAGACAAGTAGAAATCTAAGCAATATACATAATATGTTGCTTGTTATAGCTTACTTCTAGTTATTTTATAAAACCCCTAGTTCTATAAAAGGTACTAAAACTTAGCGCATTTCACTTTACAACTCTGTTACTAATATTTTCCCTAATTACATGAAACAAGATATACCGAACCTCAGTATAAATAACAATTACTCCTCCGCAATCCCGGTAGCATATTTGTTAATAAACCTGGGAACCTTCCAATGTTTCCCCTCAACAATTTTTCTCATCCGGGATAAATAAGATAAACCATAAATCATACATGCCCATTTCCTCGAGCTACAAAACAACGGACGAAGGGAGGTTGGGAAATTATGACAAATCATGCATTAAACATAGGGAATAAATGTTTTCTTATCACGTACCTATATCTGTTTGTATTAGTTTTCCTTTATCTTTATTGACACAGGTTTTTGAGGGAAAATTTTATGAGATGTTGCAGCGCGAAGCGAGCCAAGTTTATTTTACCGTAAAACAATATTTAAACTCCGAACGTGCTAAATCTAATAATCTCAAACATTTTACGCCGGAGTCACAAATTTTATGTAATATATACGAACCTTATTTAAAAGTTTTTTTTTTAATAATATGCGTGAGTAAAATAAAACATATACAGTAGTACCGTTTAAATTATGCGCTTCGGCTGTATTCGTCAAGCTTCGGAAATCCAAATGCATTTTAAAGATATCTATATAGAGTTGTTATTACATAATTAATCACTTCGTTTAAATTTAGATTAGGCCAGACAATTTTAAAATAAAAGTATAAAGTGTGCAAAGAATAAAAAACTGTAAAGCCGAAGCGCATAATTTAAGTAGGTAGTAGTACTGTACTTGTTAAGTATTTGTAGATTCTGTTTTTTACATATTTGTCAAAAAACAAGCAAATTGATTTCCTGATGACGGGAAATACACAAAATAAAGTATAATAACATGGTGAGTTTTCAAAATTGACTGATATCTAGTTATCTTAGTTTTTATGTAATAAAACTATTCTGACTCTATTCATTTATTAACTACTAGCTGTTGACCGCGGCGTTGCCCGCGTGCTAAATGGTCCCACAGGAACATTTTTTCAGCATAAAAAATAACTTGGATAAGTTATGTGTATGCCACATTTCATGAAAATCGGTGGAGTAAAAAACAAACCTACAAACTTTCGCATTTATAATATTAATATGATTAACACAACGTCTTAAATTTAAATACATGGTACATACATGTGTATGTTTATTTGGGCATGACTTTTACCACAGTACAAACATGAAACAGTATATAAACTAAGACTAGCTGATAAAATACTTTCATGTCATATGCTATTTAATTCTAGCAATAGGTTACTACTACATAAAAATACGTATGTCACAAAAAAGCAATAATTTTAAAGTTATTCCTCTTTCTCTACTTATACTTTATTATATCATATGCAGACAAAGTCTCGAAATCCTTATTACAACGACAAAACTTACATGGAAACATTATGCACACCGGTTCATGGTTGAGCACATTTATCTTCCGTGCTTTACAATGAGGAATATATCTATAGCTTTAATCTTGGGAAGGATGAAAGACCCAAAGCTCTACTTTAAGTTTCACGTTTATTACGCCCAAAACTTGGAGATATTTAAACAGTAATGATATTTACCACATACAAATAAAAAGAAAAATGACGATTACAAAAAGAAACTCCTTAACAGTCGAAAACGCTATTAGTATCACACCCAATCATTATAAATAAGTATTAAACTAAAATGTTTAGAAAGCCAAAATAAAATTTGATTTTAGTTTTCTTAGACTAATTGACTAATTCTTACCTAAACGTATAAATAATACATGAATAAAATATGTACATAAATTAATAAATAAAATAAACAATTAAATAAAACGTTCAAATTTTCTTCATCTATAAAATAGTAGCAAAACTGACACTACTAAAATTTGATGTGCATAAATCCTTACCATGAGTTTACACACATACTCGATAGCTTTTCTGTATTTTTTTAAATAAAATGTTGAACAGCGCTTTTATTAACAACTAAGAAAAACATTTTTAAGACCAAGAGAGCGATTTTAATAATCGGACGTAATCGATAACAATTAACAACTCGTAGTAATGGCCCTGTATACTAACTAGTAGTTTCACGCAGCTTTGCCTGCGTAACTTGGCTTATACTGCACTGATTTTGATAAAACAAAGCCTTTATCACTCAGAGATAATGTAGCATTCTAAAGGTTAAAAAAATTTGAAATCAGTTCAGTAGTTTCGGAGCCTATTCATTTCAAACAAACAAACAAAAAAATCAAACATTTCCTCTTATAATAATAGTATAGACAATCTTTTATAGTCACCTGAAACAGAACGGATACTCAATATCGACATTCCTATGTGGCAAATAATTAATTTGATTTTTTAATAACAAAAACAGTTACAAAAAATCTGTTTTGTTTTATAAATATTGATTACTGCAATGTTATTATGAAATCTATATGTATTTTTGTTTATGTAGATTTACTGTAGTAACAAAAATTTTTTACAGCTAAATTTCATTATTTAATCCCAACGTAAATACACACAAATGCTTAAACTAAGTTACTGGTATGGTATCTACCTTTTATTATTTTTGCTGCAATATATTAAATTCCTTCCTAGAGTTTCTTGAAAGTTTCCAGTCGTTCCTAACTCCAAATACGTTTTCCTTTCTAACTGAATCTGTATTCGTAACTAAGTTTAAAATTCTGAGGGATTTAGAGTCGAGGATTTCAAGTTTAGAAATTTCAAAAGCGAGCTTAGGGGTAGTACTTTAATCTATTAAGAGATATACTACCCTCAGCATGAGGATGATATATCCATTCTGCGCTTATAATGCACTTGAGAAATACGACCATGATTTTTAAAGGAAAAGGGATTTGTTTGTGAACTTTATTACTACAGAATATTTTATTTCCATTTATTTCATTTTCGTCAAAAAATATTTAAATTTGTAGATTAAGAGAAATTTTATAATTTTATTAATCAATATGTTTTATAAGTGCGGCAAAATCTAATTTACTTACAAATATTCTTAGAGTGGGTACATTTAATGATGATAACAATGATGATTTTCACTTCTGAAACGACGAACGATTTGTTCTGCCAGACAAAACAGAATTTACTGATTCACGTATACCCTAAATTAGAATGATATCTATCGTGTATTTTCTCTTAAATAACAACAGCTATCATTTAAAAAAAAAAGCTATTATTTTGAAAATTTAAACTATATATAAATCAAAGTTTGAAAAGAATTTCTTCGAACAAAAAAAGAGTAACCAAAAAAATTTAGTAAAATAAATACAAACTAAATAAAATCCCGTATGAAAGTTTAGAACAGCTATTATTTAGACAATTTAAACTATATACTAACAATACATTTTTTAAAAGAATTTCTTCGAATTAAAAAGAGTAAAAAGTCAATAAAAGTAAAAACAAATACCATCTAAGTAACAAAACATTGTGTAAAAAAAAACTTACCGTCGAACGTTAAAGAAAATTGTAAATTGAATCGCGTCAACAGGCTCTTACCGTCAGTAATTTTATATGAATAGCTATTGGTATAATTCTACTTCGGCTCGGTTGCAACTTGGCGGTACAAATTCTTCTCATATAATATTACAGTCGATAGTAAGATCTGCAAATAAACAGAGTATTTAATGGTAACTTAATAATACCTATTCGGTTTTTATTAGACTATTACTAGTCATCACTAAGTATTAAATTAACAAAACAACATTACACTAAGTTATTTATTCTAACACACAAATAATCAAACAAGATTTTAAAAAATAATCTATGTTTTTTTTTAAATATCTTCATTTTCAGAAACCAGACCCATAGATTTTCAAATAACAAAGTCAGTATTCTTTACAATCAAGCAAAATCAATATAACGTTATGAAAAGAATCTGTGACATTTAATTATAACTTTAAAACATTTTCTTATATTTATTGATTTTCCTGAGATATCTGGAGAAACAATGTCTTGAGAGCGTACTTGTAATCTATCACATTAGTTATTTAAATATCATCAATATTTTTTGAACCAAGCTATGCTATTTCTTTATTTGTATATATTACATGCGTTGCGTAAATTTACTAAAAGCAGGACACGTTTATATACTCGTATGCTACTTAGGTATTTAAGGATTTTGTGCATATTTATTTTACACTAGCTTCCACTCGCGGCTTTATACGTGTTCGTGACTTTGTATGTAAACACAAAGGCTAAAATTAATTATTCTATAATAATTTTGGTGCATAAGCTATATTCCTGTAAAATTTCAACTCATTAATTCGCGACGATTTAAGTTTAAAATCTTAAATCCATTTAGTAGTTTGTTTGTGAAATAGTAACAAACATCTATCCATTCTCACAAACTTTTGTCTTTATAATATCAGTAGGATTCATTAGAATTATAGTAGTAGTTTGATAACTTACCTATCATCGTGATTCAAACATCAAACCGAATTATCTGTTAAATCTACTGACCAAATTTAAATAATGCTTTTAAAAATAGAACCCTACATCATGCTGATAAACTGAGGTATATTTATTACAAGCGTAAGGAGCCGGGATATGGTGGTAGTGTGAACAACAACGTTTGCGTAAATATAAGAATTAACAATTACCAATAAGACAGCATAATACTTAAATAGTTAACATTAACTTGTGCAAGTCTTTAATTAAATAATTCCTAAGTAAATATCGCGAGGAGTAGGTGTAATATAATTGGATGCGGTAGGCTGATTAATATTTTTATACAAAGCTTTTATCTTATTTTTTACATAAAGGACTTTAATATTACACTGCCATTAAATTTAATTTTAGTAATTATCTCATACGTTATTGCCATTTACATAATTTTAATGTAATTGAACTTATTTAAACAAAAGCTTTATGATATTATTTAAGATCAGAAAAACTGCAAAAAACCGGCTTCAATTTCAAATAGCACGTTTTGATTTGATAATATTTTTCATAAGGCAGGTGGATTTTCATATGGTTCTTTTGTCTCTTATTATTATGGTGCTATATTTACAAAATTTGTTAAAATTGATCTTGTACTTCTAGAATTAAACGCAATCTATGGTGGTGATTTTGCTGAGTTCTAAACTTATTTTATGAGTAGGTATCTTTTTTCCAGTGAAACCAAAATAAAAGTGAACGAATGCTTAGGACGTGTCATATTTGTAATCAACGTTTTCTGAGGATCACATTAAAAGTCTGTAGAAATTTCAAATACAAACAAATCTGACATCACTAAATGTGTTTTGTCTCCTTCTACTATTATTGTTGAAAGAGGTTAGTGCTAAAATTATTTTAGTAACTGCGCAACAAAATTACTAATGCTTACATTTTCATGTTGACGACTATTGTTAAAAATAATTCACAAACCACTTGTGTGATCATGACAATAGTAGTTTTTAAAGGATTACCTCGGATCGGGCCACCAAAAGAAATTTGGGTTTTTCCAAT
Source organism: Calephelis virginiensis (assembly GCA_002245475.1). Classification (NCBI taxonomy): domain Eukaryota; kingdom Metazoa; phylum Arthropoda; class Insecta; order Lepidoptera; family Riodinidae; genus Calephelis; species Calephelis virginiensis. The sequence continues at coordinate 1,080,494 of NJDC01009930.1, forward strand.
TTTCTAATAAAAAAAGTTGCTCGGGATTGGGAATGTGCCCAGTTGGCGATAGGCTTGCCATCTATCACCTTGTGGGACTTAGTGTCTTCGGCTAGTCGCAGGTGCCCTCGTTGTGCCTATGCCTACCTCTTCGGGGATATACGCGTGAATATACCTCGGAATCACTAGGGTTACTCTAGAATTTCGACGTCATGCAAATAGTAAAATGAATATTTCATAACATTAAGTTTCAAAAGAATTCAACGAAACCTTTAAAATAATTTCATGTTTAATGGTACCTAACCAAGTGTTAGTTATACGCTAGTATTGCGTTGAAAAGTACCTAAAATTACATATCCGATTCCAATTTCGAATATGGCGTGAATCACGTCTAAAGAGCAACCCTACATATCATAAAATCTGTTCATTATTACCAACATCGTAATAAACACACAAACAAAACATAGTCTATTGACAGCCTCCTCCATTTTGAAGTCAAAAATGAATTTTAACATTACAATACAAGTTTGATTCTGTAAACCACACATTATTTACCGTTTCTGCTGCCATTACCACTCGGATGTGCTTTGTAATAACATGAAATCCAGTAAGATTACTATCAGAACAGTATGATTCTCTTTCGAGTACTAACATACGTTAAATTGCAAATTGTTGGTTCAACTCACCGGACACTTTAGTAGATCACGGACGTCTCACGTACTGTTTAAGGAAATAATGTTCTTTAATATCTTAACATAGAGTTGGAAGAGCAGCGCGTGACAGTTTATGATTTGTATAACCAATGGGTACGGATGCAAGTTGTACCGCCCGCCTACTTTGCGGTCGGCAATCAAAGAAGTTATCCCTCACTTATATAGTTAGCAGACTGTGGAGTTTGTAGGCAGTCTTTTTATTAAGTACTGTAATGATATTTACTTTAGCTTTTCTAGCTTTGATCATGTTTCAGACGAGCAGCTTAGACAAAATTTAGTAACATTATATAGCATCCAAAAGCGCGTTTTGCCTGCGTACCTATTTATATTTTTCAAACTAGGCATATTTCTGTTAACTTTCATCTAAATCAGTGCAATAGTTTATGCGTCAAAGAGTAATAAACATACATCCATTCTCACAAACTATAACATAAATGCAAAATTTATAATTATTAGTGGGATTGGTACCAAAATGAATAATTTACTTTTTTCGCGTTTATTTTCATAACGTGTACTATGTATATGGCCGCGTAGTAGCTTAGATGATTAAAATAGCGTAATTTTTTTTAAGTTACAGATATTTTCAAAATGTATTACCAACATGTCACTAACCTTTCTTCCCTCGTATTACTTTTAGATTATAAGACAATGATAAATATAAAAATAATTAAATAATACATAACAAAAAAATATAAGAAAGTCATAAATAATTTTTATCTTGTAATATGTCAAAACACAAAATTATAAAAAAGGTTTTGTGTTAGGGTAGCTCTATAATATTACACCTACAAAACAAAATATCAATTTATCAAAGGTACCCATGAAATCAATACGTTTCACGAATATTTTTATACACAGCCTTTGTTAAACGTGATGTTTGTTGCGATATCAAAGCTTGCATTCAGTTCGTTATTTTAAGACAAGACGTAGACTAATACGAACGTAGAAAAGCCGGCAGCCATATTTCAAAATTTGACAGCTACAAGCTTCGAGCAATATGGCGACCGCGCCACCCAATGAGGCATTGCCCCGTCACGCGGACGCTCTTCGTTTCTGTTTAGGTACATTAATCACGGCTGATTTATTATAGAAGGTGTGACATATTTTATTTCTATTTTCGAAAAACTAATGACTTTTTCAAAATGGACGCTTACAACAGCTGCGCCTTGTTAGTGCGGCTTTATTCTGTTACTTGTAATTATTTGCATGGATAAACCGTTTGTTACAATTTCAAAGTTATGTTTTGATAATGGTGTCCCTCGTAAATTTCAGATTGAATATAGATATAAAATTTTACAGTTTGAGTAGTTTACATGCCACATGAAGTCACAAATCAAACATCGACAAGCTCTGTAAATCAAATAAATCTATAGAGCATGAGCAGTAAATTTATTGAGTCATTCTCTGGGGTAACGAATTTATCTTCACGGTACTAAAAGTTCAAATGTCATAAGTATTGTTATTTCAATAAAGAGGTAGTTTTATAATTTGAGAAATGATTCTGTGTTTTATGACAGATATTAAGTGGGTTTTATTAGTTATAATAACTTTCGATAGTTTACCGAAATAACCATTATTATTTTAGCGTTAATTACGATTGATGCTTACGTTTGAGAACAATATTTATATTTAAACTAAATTTCGGTAAACAAATTCTCATTCAGCCTGGTTAAGATGCTACTACAAATATGGTGAGATATACCTAATCGTACCGGTTTACCTATTTAAAAAATATATACCTAACTAAGTACGGTATTTTTATTCAAAGGCTTACCACTTGGCTCGTTTTAGTTTTGTAGACGTCGAGTAGGTATTTGGAAAGTTGGCAGAGGTACTTAAGAAAAACGTCTACCTATATATTTTTATGATGTCATTGAAAATCTTACGTACGAAAATCGAAAGAGGTTTTTTTCAAAATGAAAATTTAGGGATCAAACATATCACATATTTCATAATTTACACTAATACTAGAGGGGTGATCATTTTATTGCTTTTTAAATCAATGTAGGTGGACTAACGCACCCTCAAAGTCATAATATAGCAATATACTCACATACGAGTAGATGCCTACAACTTTGTATGACACGACAATTCCATCCAAAAAAACCTTAACTTCGTTATTATTTACTAATTACAATAAATTTACTCCGACACTAAACTCATAATCATCTCGATATTATTTTAGGTGAGTAATTCTTAGGCTTTTTGGCTTTGGCTTTTATATGCATATAAGTAAAAACTTGAGTTTCAACATAGGCTACTTTTGTTTCAAAAATGGTTGGTTTCAAAAATTAACCCGCAAGGGACTGTAAAGGAGGATGAAAGTTTGTATGAAAAAATCTATTTTACGCTGATCAAGTCGGGGTAAACAGCTAGTGCATTATATTTTTGCCTTCTACAGAGGTAGGTATGTTACGTGATGTTTATTTGACTTTAATTTTAACACATATTTATGTTGATGCATAGATTTATTACTTTCATTTATAAATTATCCACTTAGATTTATTTTTGTATATTCATGGTGTAATCGTATGCGGACAATTCATCATCATCATCATCAGCCGGAGGAAGTCCACTGCTGGACATAACTCTCCCCCAAAGAGCGCCACAAGTCACGGTCACCAGCCGCTTGCATGCAACGGCTCCCCGCGACTTTTACCAGTTCCTCAGTCCACCGGGTCGTCTGACACTACGTCTACGCCACTCCAGAACCTTTATTCCCCAACGGTTGTCGGTTTCGCGAGCAATGTGGCCTGCCCATTGCCGCTGCAGAAAAAAAATACAACAAATAAATATCAAATAGTAACTTATTATTTAAAGTATAAAGAATTTAATTACTTGATCTGGATGAATTGATTTGCATGCTTGTATAAAAAACTAACTGTACCAGCGAACCTCGATTTACCCGTTCAGATTACATTGAAAAGATTCAAATGTAACTTTTCCTAGATTTCGCGCACTAGACCGATAAAAAGGATCACACGTCCGTCTCCTGGTTGTAATAGCTTACAACTTCGAGACCTCCGAATCGATTTTCATTCAAATAGGTGCAGCCGTTTTTGAGTTAAAATCGTGTAACTAACTTTTCTTTTTTTTATACTCGTATGAGGACAAAATTAAAATAGCGATGAATTTAAATGCAATTGACTTTTAAATAATGTGTCATTCACCTAAGATTATTTTAACCTGATACACTTAAAGGTGTTTGTTATGATGTGCTTTTATTTCTTAATTTCATATAAAATTCATTATTTTTAGTAAATTTTTAATGCTCATCTAAATTACTATCTTGGTAACAATATGCGCATTATGCAAAAATGTCAGGTAGAATTATGGTACATGAGCTGATTTGAAAATCAAACGGAGACGTGTTGCAGACGCCATTTTAGCGTGCAAAAATGATAATGTCATGGCTACATGCCTTGTGGCTTCTTTTATATAATATCTCAATAGCAATTATTTAAAATTAGCTTTTTTATGCGTGGTTAATGTATGTAATGATCGGTTATTATATATGTTTTACCGTCGTTAATATATCTGGTTTGGTAGTGAAATATTTAAGGTGTAGGTAAATAATAAAAAACATCCAAAATATGAATTATATGTAGAAACTCAGCATAATATGAATGTGCCATAAGTGAACCGGGTTGTTTTGAAAGAAAATCTAAAACAGTTTCAATATCGTCAATATCCATTAACTTAGAAAAGATAAGATTAGCGTTCGGTATTATTTGAGTCGATTGAAATCAAATCCGGCAATCTGTATATGGATTCCATATATTTTTATTATTTTTTACCACACAATTACAAAGTAGATCATCTGACTCACTAATATATTAAATTACAGCTAAAACCATTGAATGGATTTCGATAAAATTTGGGATACAGATTTACATATAAGTAGGTATAATGAGGAAATAACGGAAAGACTTTTCGGAATCTCCTCAGTTCCATCTATGGTGTTAAAATTGGGCTTCAAAGTTCGTATAGAAACCCATCAGTATCGAAATTAGGATCTTCAAAATAAGGTGGTCAAATTGAGTATTGAAAATTATTTATTTACCTATTATTCCGAAAGAGCTTAAACGTTGACGCTGAAGAAGGCACGGACAAAAGCTAGTCTAATATAAAATTATTTTACAATAAAAATATATTGTGATGTTGTTATAAGCATTTTAAGTTTTAATTTATGTTTTAGCACTTAGGTATATAATTTCATATCATTAGGTACTTAAATTGTACTCGTATATAAATAAAAATCTGACATATTATTTTTAAATTTCGAAAGTATATTTGATAGCTTAGGTAAGAAAGTTTACTGTATAATTTTTAGATATTGAGATTCTCTCTTAAAATTTGACAAAAATCGAACCACCTTTAGGGTTTCCAATATTGTCAAAAATAGTAGCATTTATAGAACTAGCAATTAAAAAAAATATTTAAAGCTGCCGAACTTTATTTGATGTAAATAAAAATACAGGTACCTAATTAATTTTATTAAAAAGGATGTAGTACCTGCAGTAAATGTTCAATCCAAGTCGTACATTCAACCAGGAAGTGAAATACTGAACGATCGCTGGTGTTTAATTGCCGCCCATTATTTTTGGATGTAATTTTTCTTCGGCCAATTTAAATCAGTTATGTAGTCCAGCATGTAAAGATAAAAAGTTGCCGATTCCCACTGAATCGGTGTCACGATAGGGCTACCAAGTTTTTAAACATTATGCAGGACAAAATAAAGGGAATTGCTATTTTATCCATGTTTTAATCTCATTATGTTACTATTATTACTTATTTTTTTTATGTTACTATGCTACTTTTGACATATTTCATTATGCAAGTTTTGTAAGATTTTATGTTTAAACTAAAAGGTAAATTCCATTGTCTAATAGCATTTAATGCCACGATGACTACAAAAACGTCAGGTTTCAAGTTAATTTGGATTTTCACATTAGATTACACTAGATTTATTTAGAACCAATCGCTGGGTTTTTTAGTTCAAAAGTAACATTATTTCTTAAGATATATTTGTAGAAATCAAGAATAAATCAATGCTTCTCCAAAAACTATAAAAAATAATATGTTTTCACTAAAACAAAGTAAATATTTCTACAACCCTTTTTTTACTTTTTATGTAAGTAAATGTAAAGTGATAAACAGAAAAATACTTATTTTGCAATGTCTGTTAAAAAGTTTAATAATAAATCATTTATTTTGCAATATCTTCGTTGCTCGTTGACTCATCAAATTTATTCACAAATTTATTATGCAAAGAAAACTTTTAAAAGTAATTCAATTTAATACATAGATATACTTAATAATTATTTATGCTGACTGTAAAAATGTATTCACAGAAATTTACCTTCTGATTCCTAACGTATTAAAATATATCGGGGCACAATATTTAAATTAAATATTAAAATCCAGAATGTCTCGGAAAATACGTGACGCTTGGCAATCCTATCCACGATTCTTCGTGTTTCATTTTCAATCTTTGAGTCAATTAAGCTTTGCCAATTTAAGAGTACGCGTATGTTGCACCGGGCACTTATGTATTATTCATATTGTGTTTTTGAGATAACAAGCAGCTTCTTAAGTCGATACAAATCTAGTGGACTGATTGGAAGTGCTGCATTCTGATAGCGGTAGGTGCTGTCACTCTATCGTGAATACGTAATCATGAAGTCGGATAAAAGGGTTGAGGCTACCAAATACTAGTGGGCATACCTTTATTGCACTCTGACGTAGTTTACCTTTATCGATATTACTTTTATCACTATAGGAACAATATAATTGCAACAAAACTGCAGAAAACGACTTTAATTCGTCAATTCACATAATTTCAAATACATTTGATTTTTTTTCCGAAGGTAGCTAATGATTTCGAAGATGTTCCTACATAATTTTTACCAAAATCATAGTAGCCATTTTTAGTTATATGAAACATTGCATACATTTTCGTTTATATGTTTGTATATTAGGAAAAAAAATCATTTTTAAGACGTATAACTACAACCTTTGAATTAGGGTACATTTTTCAAAAAAAAGCAACCATCAAACGGCGCAAAAAACGCACTAAAAACCTACAATCAAATTGTGGACCTTCTCTTATTTGGCGTCGATTGAAAAAAGAAACATTTTTTCTTTGCTAATCGATTAACTCTGAGACTACTTCAAATAATTTATATCTCAATTATATATAGTTTATATCACACAATTCAAATAATATATATACATAATAATTTTGATTATGATATTAGGTATATGATATCAATCCGTCCTCTTGGCTTCACCGCAGTCGTTAACATTCTTTATATTTTTATTACAATAATCGTTTCTTTACAACATATATTCTTTTATGTCACATTTGTTATATGTCAACTATGTCGATAATAACACAGTAGTCAATTTTAACCTACTGTAATCATTAATTTGTTTTCGATTACAATTTATTTCTCCATTCTGAGTACTTTTAATTACTTCTTGTAACTTCACAGTGAGTTCACGATAAGATTTCATTTTAAAAGTTATTACTTTTGTACAGGTTGTTTCATGTATTAAGATAATTTTTAATGTATGAAATTTTTTGATAGTAATGTTACTAATTCTACTTACATTAATAACACAAACTAAATAAGTATTTTAAGATGTTTTTCAACAACAACAAAAAAAAAAAAATGAGTACTCATAATTGGATACTACCTAATTTGTTATCGTGCGTAGAATGTATTATTCAAATGTTTGTGTAAGAAAAAGGAACACACTGGGATAAGGATTATGTATAATCTAATTTACTGTATTATTTATTTATTGTATTGAATACGTTCTAGTATAAAGAATACTCTCATAAAATGCAAACAATGTACACTTCCTCTTATATGACAGTGTAAAATAAAATTGTTAATTTCTTATCTTGTTAGAATGAAATTTACTTTTTGTCTTTATTTATCAACATGAAATATTTTAGGTCCACGCAACTACTTATATAACTTTTTATTTGTAAATTATTTTGTGATCCAATAGAGAAAGGAAGTGATAAACGTATCTTTTTTATTTAAATAAAAATGTCACCATGTATATCACTTGCCTTCTGAAGTAAGAGGCGGACGAATGATATAAATGGTCTCTATATGCTTTATAATCGAGTACGATCCCGGACCACCCAAGTTGATCCTTTCCTATATCACGCCGGCATACCACGCTCTGTCTGGGTGTATGTAAACGAATTCCGTGTATTACATACATAATGTAACCTGTATCTTACTAGCTCACTCCCAGCGTTTTCTCATACCAATTATGTAATTTTCGTTTCGCGTTACCAATTTACTTGATTATTGTCCTGAAAGCAGATTCGTTGCGAATATAATAAGCGAAATTGGTAAAAGTTAGCGGTCTCCTTATTATATAAAAACATGTTCCTGGTTTGGAAAGTACCGGTTTCATTTTATGTTTCTCGTCGTTCTACATAATGTCGGCGAATTTGCATGTTTTCTTTCATCTTCCAATTACTCTGCAATAAAAAATATCTAGTTAATTAAGTTACAAAATTATACTACTTAATTAAACTAGTGCACTTATATATTAAATATTCACAAATTGCGTAGGTATTATCTTGCAACTTAATGTTTTCTTTATTCGTCTAATTAAAGTGAGAAATTTAATTTGCATAGCCAGGTATTTTACATGTCACCTATTTTTAATAGACTATTATATTGATTCTGAATTAAAAAAAATCGTGATCTCAGAAAACTGTAAAGGCATTCCACAGTCTCATTTCTGATAATGTAAAATGTATATTACTAGTTATATCTGAGATCAACATAATGATTGATTTTTAAATTTTTGTTAAAAACTTTTTTTTGAAACTGAAGTATCTTATCAATACTATTAATAAACCATACAAAAGTCCTTCTGTTACGTTTTCGCGGCTAGATAGTTGACTGATTTTGATGGTATTTGATACGCATATTAGGTATATCAAAGACGCGATTACAAATATTGGCTATTTTTTAAAAACCTATCCTTAATGAACTAAAATGGGAAATGAAAGTTTGCATAAAATTTGAAGTTTACAAAAGACGACAAAATATAAAAAGCTCTACGAAGTAACCTTGATGAAACTGCAGGTAAACAGCAAGTAGCATATAAGGGAAAGTAAGCATAATTTAAATTATAACGCAAGATTTATCACGTCAACGATTGTCTGCTAAGAATTGACATCATAACTACGACTATAAACAATTAAGTTGCAAATTTTGAAAAGGATTGGACCTTTGAGCTCTGGACAATGTAAGAATGAACGCGACCGAAAACCACCGATTTGTTAAAATAACACTCGTAAATCAGAGAAAAGTTTTACAAATTAGAAACAATTAAAACAATGTAACAAACAACAGTTGTTGCAAATGTCCCTCGATGGCGGGAACATTGAGAATTACTGGCGGTTTACGGGCTATACATCTTTGTCCAAAATTCTTTACGAGTAATATAACTTGTGCAATCCTTTTGTCGCGGCGGGGGACGGGGAGAAGTTGGACAAGTTTCTTTTGTTTGCGACACGTGTTGCTAAACGGGTTGTGTCTGACACTTGTTCAGAAAGATTTTTGGAAACAGCGCACACCCATTTTTCTGGAAACAGTACCTTTCTTTTGTTTTATTCTAGCTCTTACGCAAAGTTCGTCTTTTCAGTAGCAATGTAACGAACTATGGCTTAGTTTATAAACTTTCTACTTAAGAGTTACGGTATCAAAAATATGTGGGGGATTAAAGGCGAATGTGTTTAATTAACCAAACTCTTATTTTCTTCGGTGTAATTAATTTGCTATTTAGTATTGACATATTTTTGGTTTAACAGGAAATAGAATTAAAAGTTTTAAAATAGTAACATGGGAAATGATCCCAATTTTGTTTTTAGAAAGTTTTGTCACTTAAGTTAATCTTAGTTAATAAGTACTAATTCAATAAGCACATAGTATACAAATAAATGTAATCGCACCGGAGGACGTAGTGTTGGACATCCTCCCACCCGGCGGACTGATGATCTGGTCAAAGTCGCGGGGAGTCACTGGATACAAGCGGTTGGTGACCGGTGACCTTGTGGCGCTCTTTGGGGGAGGCCTATGTCCAGCAGTGGACGTCCTCATGATGATGATACAATAAACTCACTTTCAGCCGTCTGTCCCGATGTATGCTTTGATTTTTTAAACTTGGATTTGGATTTTCATGCGGATTTTTTCATAGACAGAGTTATTCAAGAAGAAGGTTTAAATGTATTATAACATAGAAGTTTGTCCACCCGTGCAAAGCTGGGACAGGCTGTTACTTGATCAATATCTAAAAAAACATGAAATATAAAACAGTAATTAAGAGATTAAAAAATCACGTTAATGTTATGAGTGTCGTACATTTTTTGTGGGCTTTCTTTTCATGTTCTATAATAAGGTATCCTACGCTCTCCTCGCCCTTGCACCCTATTACAGGAACTCGATGGCAGACAGATGATATTTCAGATTTGCCTCTGGCGGAAACATTTGGTGCCATTATACATCTATAAAGGGCTTGTCACACATCTTTTTTGCTCAACCACGCCTTGGGTCTTAATGAAGTCATTTACGTCATATTTATGACTGTTTTGCCATACACCGGAATTTGCGGTGAATTTACAGCGCTCAAATTGACATAACATTTAAGGAGAACCGAAAGTTAACAGTTGTGTCAATAAATAAAGGTCAACTTTCATGTCAGAATCGTGTTTGTATTTTATATTATTGTGTAGCTTTTGTTAAATGTTATAAATGTTTTTTTGCACACTCACTAAACTTACTTTATATTATCGCTATTAGCATATATTGTGTAATTTATCCAAGTTATACATATGTCAAATTAGATCATAGCATGCATTTTTTTATCTTGTTTATAGTGTAGCGACTATATATAGCCCGCGATATATTTCTTCTCGAGTGAGCGACCTTCACAGTGTATGACCGCGATTCCAATCCGGTGGTAGTTTATAAAAATGACGCGCACAAGTGCTTCTGTATTTTCCACTATGATAAAGTTTTTTCTGATTCTGGTTATGAAACTGAAAGATAGAGCCAGCATATAAATGACACCCAATAAATGACATAAAAGACTATAGCAGTTTTGAAGTCATCGAGACAAACGATGATCGCAGTTTCTTCATTATTATAGAATTTTCTGTACATATTGAGTAAAATTAGCCAATTTTGATGATATCATTTTTTTTATGTAAGTGAAAAAGCGAAGTATTCATGAATAAAATAGTGTATCGTGTATTTCCTCGTTGATTCCAAATCTCACTAAATGAGCTAGAGTATAGAAGCCATTGCTTTGCTCTCTGACATACCCTATCACTTTAGCGCAATATTTATATAAAAAAATAAAAGTGTTATGTTTGCTGTTTTTTATTCACCTAAATCATTTGACAATAATTGCCTTAAATCTGAATGCCTTTAGACTTACTTTCAAATCAAACGGGCTACACCATGTCATCATGCTATTTAACAGACTCTGTTACTTGTCTGTCAAGTGTCTTGTCACTTAAGCCAAATTTCATATAAAATTCGGGTTTGCTATATATTTATGTAGGATCCGCCTCTTATGACGTAGGCTGATTTGTTACATCGGGTAACTTGATTCAAACTTTAATATGAGTAATATTAAAGATGCTAATGCCTACCTATGCCAAAAACTAAAAAAGTTACACAGGCATAGAGTAGACATAAATATTTTTTTAATAGACACCAAATACGAATTATAAATTTGCGATCGAATGGATTTTAACAGTTCTTTTTCCGAAGAATAACTTATAGTTTATTAATAAAGCATATTTTTTGCGTATTCAGATGACGTGGTAATAAAATTTTAGTTGGTTTTTGCACTTCATTATTAATTTATTAAACAAAACAAACCACCTAATTACTATGTGACTCAGTCTAAAACCTTTAATTTATTAACATCGAATAGAAAAGAACACAGGGAAAGAATAGGTCGTAGCATATTTATGTGGAACCTCAAAGGCTTTTATGGCTAAAGTAATTACCATCACTCAATTAAGCACTCCTCCGGTAGACATGGTTAATTATTAAAATGGTTGCACTTAACTGTAGGAACAGTAAGTTTTGTAACATAATTCTAGGGTGGAATATTGTTTTCTACTGGATACTTGCATAAATTAATGGTAAAGTGAAAAATAAAAATGACCTGTAATGGTAAAAATAGTACTTACAACAAAAAAAAGAATCTGTTTTTTGGGTGACAAAAGAGTCTTTTTGTTCAAAACTGTGAGTCCAGTACTACTTTACACTTTTTGCTCTTTTACACTTTATACTTTATTTTTAAATTGGCTGACCTAATCTTAATTTATGAGAAATCATTAATTATGTAATAACAACTCTATATAGATATTTTTAAAATACATTCGGATTTCCAAAGCTTGACGAATATAGCCGAAGTGCATAATTTAAAAAGTACTTCTGTACTGGAAGTTCAAAGTCATTGTTTTGGATTAGGTTCGTTCATCGTTCATAAACGTTACGTTATGTATGTTATAGGTGCGTCGCTGTCCTGTGACCAGATATTTAGGCTTATTGTGTAACGGCCAATATTAATAATCAATCCTAATCCAAAACTCGCTGTCCAAGATTGACATTTTGATCCATTTTTATGTTATCGCTTGCCAATAATATATCTGTGCACAGGATAAATATGTGAATAAGGTATAGGATAGGCCGGCGGATATGCAGCTATCTAGATTGCTTGAAATCCATTAGATTGAGATACATTACTAACGTTGGCCGTAAGTCTATCTACGCTATCCTCCAAACCAGGACAAGATACATGCATAGGCTAGGCAGTGGATCCCTACCTGGATACGTTTGCTGCACAGTATTCTTTAAAATTTCGTATCTTACAAGCTAGAATTCCACTGAAAATTAAAGTAGGCTAAATTATATATTGTTAGTAATTATAGTTTTTTATTGTTCAACGCATTCCACCACACGCGTCAATAAACTAAACACTAAAGTCGAGCTGTTAGTCAATATAAGTAAATAGATAAAGCCATACATGCACTGTGGCTTTTAAAGCTACCTCGATCGCAGTACTTGAGATAATTAAGCCATTAAATCGATTGGCAACCCTTTACAGTGTGAGAAGCGCACTCTGCGCTCGTTCCAAAATGCTTTTATTTTTGTATCAATTTTAAAGGCAATGTGTTATTTAAGTAGTTATTCATCTTAAGTGTCGATTTCTAACTCAAATACAGCATCTTAATTTATGAAAATGTTAACAGTTTTGTAATAAACTAGCTGTTGCCCACGGCGTGGCCTGTGTGGTCCCATAGGTACATTGTTTCGGGATAAAAAACTATCTTTTTAGTTAATCCAAGTTACCTTACAGGTAACAGTCTCCGTGTGTGCCAAATTTAACTAAAATTGGTTCAGCAGTTTTTGAGTGAAGGAGTAACAATCAAACATACAAACTTTCGGATTTATAATATTAATAGGAAATAGGATGGCTAACATTCTCTTAAGTTTCTATGAACACCATTCCAAAATTTTAAAAGATCTCTTAATGAAGTGTTTTTTTTTTAATATAAGAAATCCAAATTTAACGAAAAAAATATACAACAGTAAGACTTATATCCCTTGAAATAACGATAATCTTAGAATATTAATCATTTGATTATAAATCTATTTTGATAGTTAAATATATTATTTATTGAGGATTTTCGACAGTGATAAATTGATATCATAGCTGTTCAGTATTTATAAAATTTGTTTTGATTACATTCTGCTTAAATTTAAATTAAAAATGTTATTTATGCTTATATTTTTAAACTTTGTGGAGGTTTTACAACTGAAGCAACACTGCCTTCCTGCCAGGTATCTCGTAAAAGGCGAGCATAGGCTTACCGTCACTAGCACCGTGACATCCTACTAGGTGGTAGAGTTTCGCAGCGACTTGTCCGGATTGCTACCACCGCCTTATCTATTCCTGCCGCCATAACGTCCAATGCTTGCCGTTGACGTGTTCCGGTTCGGAGGGTAAGGTAGCCGGTAGCAACGCACCATTACCACCTGGTGTCTCTAGGCGGCGTGAATTTCTTACCATCAGGAAATCCGTCTGCTTGTTTGCCTTCCATTATCATAAAAAAACAACTATTACATGTATGTAAATAGTAAGATTTTATTTATGGTAACATTAGCACCTAAACAAGGACATTTACTTGCGACTCTGGGAACGTAATAGGCTATCATTCACGACGATCGACTTCTCCGTAATGAATTCAAAGACTTGTTCCATGTAGAGATAATACGTTAATTAATTGTTGACCATTAAACTTTAAATGTCCACATTGATAGGTTTACCAATTCATTTAGAAACACTTAGAACTTGGATTAGAGTAAATAATAGTGCACATAACGACTGATCAAGATGCGGTTCTCAAAGTTTAGAGGTAAAAAAGTGTATCTGTATAAAACTTATAGAACAAGCACACTGCTCTCCTGATGGTAAGAGACAACCGTGGCCTATAGACACCATAGATGTTTAACGTGCGTTGCTGTCCTGTAGCCGAGCTGTTAGGTTCTCTGTGCAAGGCTGCCGGCTACGCTACCTGTCAAACTGGTATGTCATTGTCAAAGGCGGCAGGAATAGGAAAGGTGGTGGTTACCCACCCAGGCAAGTAGTTGCATATCACTCTATTACCAG
>NJDC01009930.1:1095093-1125529 GCA_002245475.1 Calephelis virginiensis
GTGGCCTATAGACACCATAGATGTTTAACGTGCGTTGCTGTCCTGTAGCCGAGCTGTTAGGTTCTCTGTGCAAGGCTGCCGGCTACCCTACCTGTCAAACTGGTATGTCATTGTCAAATGCGGCAGGAATAGGAAAGTTGGTGGTTACCCACCCAGGCAAGTATTTGCATATCACTCTATTACCAGTGGACTTGTTGGCAAAGACCCACGTAATCAACGCTAGCCTCTTACATGCCTAGCATGGGAACAGAGCGCGTATTCTATAAAAAGGACCCGTATAAACCCTAGAAAAAATTAAACTAAAAGTATTTATTTAGTATATGTTATTATTGTCTTTGGCTTAAAAAACAAAGTAGTAAGGTAACCATGATTTTACATTAAATCGTCAACATATTGACAGTCGCTTTTCTCTGTAATTGTAGCTAATTATTGACAACAGCATTTTCATCAAATTCGCAGTATTTAGGCAACATTTATCTGACAGCAGCTCTTGTCGACTTTTTATGTGGTTATTACCTATCTGCTCAGTTAAATTTCGTTTTAATAATGTCTTTACTAATAGGAAAGTGCTCTAAATGAAAATTATTTCTTAAATAATAAATCATTACTTTCACAAAAGATCTTGACTGACGCTAACCTTGGACCAGTCACATGCTTACATAAAAATTTCATTCATCATTAAGCTCTAAAAAGTATTCGTTTAATGTGATAAAGATCCTTTAATTATAGAGATTACACGTTGATGAACTTTATTGATGAACTATCAATTTGAAATCCGATGGTCTTGCGGTGCTTAAAAGGAGGACGGAGCGCCTTTTATCAATATTGACAGTTGAACGAAATGAAGCTGTCGTCAAAGGCAATTGTACCGTCATTTCAACTAAGCTATGTAAGACAAACACTCCCATTCAGCCATCAAACGCTGAGCGAACATACCGAAACGACTTTTTTCTCTAAGCTCGATAGGCACTTAATATTTTTTTTGTATTTTAAAGTTCATTGACTATCGGTTTTTGTTCGACTTTAAGGAGTTATGACTTATTAGATAGTGTCTGTAAAACGACCGATAATAGACGCTAGCGCCATCTTTGGGTTCATTTTGAGAATGCAATCTTAGCAACTTGCTCTCGATTTTGATGTTATTCGAAATCAAATGCCAATAGAAATAATTGTAGTTCCTAATTTTAATTATAATAATTCTAATGAAGGGCACTCCACTTAAAGTTATACGATCCTAGGCTTTATTGAAAAATATAGCTAGGTTAATTATTTCATAAAAAATACATTTTGTGACTACCACCGCGACTACGGTTAGGTGGAAAATTTTTGCGATAGGTTATCCGGATTTGCTCACAGTTTAAATATATAAATGATCGGATGTCTACCAATTCCTCATTTAAAAAATATATCATACCATAACAACGATGAGAACTAAACGAACCATAAGAACTGATGCGTTATTTTAAATATTTTCCAGATCAGTTGTCAAAATATTTCCCTAATAAATTCCAAATTCTTTGTTGCGTACCCATACAATTTTATTAACACAAACTTTTGTTTTGTTACAGGAGCAAACGGCTTAAGAAGGCGAGGAAGACAAACCTACACTAGATATCAAACACTAGAATTAGAAAAAGAATTCCACACGAACCACTACCTCACGCGGAGGAGACGTATAGAAATGGCGCATGCTCTCTGTCTCACAGAACGACAGATCAAAATATGGTTCCAGAATCGAAGAATGAAGTTAAAGAAGGAGATACAGGCGATAAAGGAGTTAAACGAACAAGAGAAACAAGCGCAAGCGCAAAAAGCGGCTGCTGCCGCGGCGGCAGCAGCTGCGGCAGCGCAAGGACATCCTGAGCACTAGGCAGACGTTGCTGCAAGTGTTAAAGTGATACGATCGCCGCCGAACAGTCTATAGATTTGTGTTTGTAAATTGTTTGTAATTATTTTTCTAATTTAAGTGTTGTTCGGTTGTTGTGATTATTATTTTTTAATTATTTTTAATGAATTTGACTCATTTTTGCTAAGAACTGAATAAACTGTTAAATATGTTAGACTAGAAACGGGTCGTATTATTTTGTGTTTTGGGTTTTGTTTTTGTTGATTTATATTTTAAATTTTTAAATATTTTAATTCGCGCTATTATAGATGTTCGTGTTTGAAAATCAGTGCAATTTTTTAGAAATCTCTTCTGTGTAACATAGTGTAGGTGTCGTAAGTAGTTGGTTTTGCATGACGTGCGACAGTGGCGCCAGACTAGACAGTTTCGGCGTGATGAACATTATTACATTGTACAAATTTAATATGCCTACCAAAGAGACCCGGTCTCGTACCCTTAAACTAAGTAAAAGAGTCACATAAGTTATATATCCTAATTAAATACTTCTATTCTCAAACGTCAAACTCTCGAGAAGCAATGTAACCGCGCCAACTACCCCTAATACTCTCACATAAGAATAGTGTAAAAGTCGTGTTCCTGCAGTTTTACAGTCGGTGAAATAACAAATTGCCATAAATATAAGTAGATTATTTTAGCGTAGACATGTAAATAGTTAGGGTAATATACTTATTGGAAGTGAGAGTTGCGCTGACGCTTTGGAATGGGCAGAAAAAGCAACGAGGAGTGCGGGTGTATTTGAGGTGTACACAGGAGTGCGCGGGGAGCGACGGAGGGGAGCGGGCGCCGTCGGCCACCAAACAGGACTAGGTAAGTTTTTGTCAAAGTCCGCGGCATTATTTATCGAGTGGAGACGGTTGCGAAAAACTGACTCGTCGTCACCAGTTGATGCGACGCCATTTCTAAAATCACCCGAGCTTCAGCGGTGTAACTGTTTCGCAATTTTTTAATTTCCTAAACCCGACTAACATCCTTTGATCATTTCCGACCGTCTCACGCTTGAATTTAAAATATGGATGGTTTTTCGATTTAAACAGGACGAGTAAATTGATACTTTTAGTTACACTTTTCATCGGAGGTTTATATTTCAAGTGCAAAAGTGTTGGTTTCAACGTTTACTTCTTAGAGTAGGTACCTATTATGAATTTTGACCAAAAGTACTATTTATTTCTAAGGAGAACACACGCATTAATCGTTCGTACCCAAAGGCCAATATGGGTCAATATAGGATCAAAATTTCATGACACCAATTTCAATGGTAGTTAATAAGAAACACGAGGCATTTCGAGCAGAATAGAACGACTGTTAAAAAAATCCAAATAAACATAAAATGGTTAAATAATTTATACGTTGTTAAAAAATCTTGATAAAATTTAGATGTACATATTAAAATTATTTAAATGTACGCTGATAAATTAGTGAATAAATATATCCTATTAATATTATAAATGCGAAAGTTTGCGAGTATGTATGTATGGATGTTTGTTACTCTTTCACGCTAGAATGGCTGAACGGATTTGTCTGAAATGTGGAACACAGATAGATTGTAACCTGGATTAACATATAGGCTATTTTTGATTCCTATCGCAAGAGTTCCTGTGAAAATGTGGGCGAATCCGCAGGCAGAAGCTTGTATTCAATATTTTAATGTGGTTCTTCATACTCCGTTTTTTTTTCATCCTGATTGAATCGAAAATCTAATATGTTTTAAGTATATCTTATAAAAAGATACATATGAATCTTTAAACTGAAAATAATTATTAAAATTCCAACAAAAATATCGTACCAACATAATTGGTATTAAATTTCGCAAATTTTAATATCTTCATTACCAATTACGTAGAAGGTTATCGTGAATGTCTAGGTATTAATTAAATTGGCCATGGTCTGTTTCATCTTCGGCGCATATGGAAAGGAAAAACCAAAAAGCCGCTAAAAACTGAATTCCTCAAAACCGCACTCGGCCTACAGTATAAAAGAAACCTCACAAATGCCATTCGACTTATTTGGTAATGTTATTGGCGTTGAGAAATGCTGCTCTCTGTACGCATATGTACTTAGCAACTTCATAAATTAGAGTTTTAATATGTTCTGGTTGAAACTAGATCACATAGACATGTAATTTAAATCGAAATATATAAAATCATCAAGCATAAAAATCACAAATTTGCCTTTGACAAAACTGTAGTGAATTTCATGAATTTGGTATACCTAGTTTCCTTTAATTTTGTCAGTCACTTTCAAATTCCTTTTTTAGATTAATATACGTTGTAAAATAATCAACATTATTTTCGCTATTGACCATTATTGATAAATGGCATTCTCTTTTTCGTTTGTTTTATTGTCATATTTCATGAGCATTGAACTATCTGCGCCTTTACTTACTTATTTAGGTTATATTACACAAAAAAAAATTGACACCATACCTAATGCATATGTATTTTTGTGTATTCGTAATGAATTAACTAAAATTAATAAGTTCGTCTCCAGTTTTCCAATGTAGTTTTTGAAAAAAGACTCAACTGGTAATACTTACATTCCAATTTCATTGTCAGAGAATGTCATGCTCAAAATCAGAAGTAATAAGCATAATATAATGCTTAAAGGTTATGTATCGACATTAAAAAATATTGAGTTTGTCATAAAAACAAGTCTACCAACTTTAATAGAAATCAGTATAAAGTCATAATTCTGCATAAAAATCACGATGCAGTCAACATGAATTATGTAAACGAAATGCTGAATAAATTTTTAACGCTATTTAAAACGGCTTACGTGCACAAGAAATGAAATGGCGTGTGCGATATTTTTGCAACCCGCATTCGACCGCCATCTTTTTCGGTTTACGATCTAAATCAATTCAACGATAACAGATAATTATTTGGCCCGATACGAAAAATTATTGGTTGTTGTGATATAAAGAATGTTCAACGACTCAATTAGAGTCCCTCTGATGATTACACATTAATATGTATTTTAAAAAGCAATAGCTTCTTTATGTGCGATTGAAATAACTTGTATAATACATGGAAAGCAGCTATTCAATGATCAACGGACATTTGTGTTCCCTTCTAATTAAAACATATCTATTTCAAGAAAAATAAGACAAAAACTGTACTCTTGTTTAATACATTTGAACAATATTTCTCTATCCGCGCCTTTTTCATTTCATTCTCAAATGGATGTTTATATGAAAGTGACAGAAATATATCACATAAATCAATATACGTTTAAGTTTTTACAAGTACTATTTAATTCTTTAGTTTGCTCTTCAATAGTGAACAATAATCATGGGTCCGGTTAACGAGTTGCTTGTCCATATTTTCTCACATCATTAGAGCACGAGCTACTTTTTCATCTATTATGATCATAATCTTATGTACTCTGCTTGATAAACTCATTTCAATTTTTTTAATTGGAAACCAACACAAACTGGTTCTGCTCCAATGAACGTTGGTTTTGTTGCGTTCTTTCAACCAGTTACAGACACCTGTGGTTACGCATTGGAAAAGCGTTTGATGTAGTTAAATACTTTTATTTATAGCACGGTCAGCTGCAAAAAACCGGGTGATATATAATGGTCTTTGACATACTTCTTTTTATATAACAAATTATATTACTGAATTATCGTTTTAAAATCAGCATTGCATATTAGCAAAGGAATTTATATTTCTTAAGATTTAGGACTTAATACAATATGTCTAGATATATAGAGGAAAATGTTTTTATGTGCAATAAATTTTCTCTTAATGGATCTGAAATATCTATATTAAGCCAGAGTTTTATTTTTAGTTTTATTGTTTCATTATCACGATTTTAGTTAGAAATAGCAAAATGATAAGGTTAAGTGGACACTTTACATAAGATTAGATAAGCATTAATCATTATTAAATTTATTTTTGCTTATCTGAGATTTCATATATGTTATTTGTTTTCAATGCGTAAAGATAGAAAGGCTAATACAGCCTTAGGTAAGCTGTAGATGTATTTATACATAATAACAGAAATCCGATTTTAATTTCCAATATGCATGAAATCGAGATTCAAGAGTAAACCTGCTGTAGTCTGAGTAAAAATGGCTGAAAACGTCAAATGTAATTTGAATAGTTAAAAAAAAATTACACGGTAAAATAAAATTATGATTTGTCCTAAAAAGAGTACCTAATATGTTTAACTAACAAATGTTCACTAAGCAGCTTCTAAGACGCGAGCGTTGGTTTCTTTGCCAATAACACTGACTTGTAATAGATGCTGATGGAGTTTTGTGAATAGCTTAGATTGGGGTCACTACATTGTCCATTCTTGCCAATAAAAACGCTTGTTAGTGTAAGTGTTCATGTCTGAAGATTGGGTTACCTGGCAAACTAATTCGGCCAAGACGCATTATTATCCCAACCAGCAGTTGGTACCGTGGTAGCACCACACACAAACCACCTAAGATTTCGACGTTTTACTTTACTTTTCGATCTTACAAAAATAAATAGCAGTATAAAAAAACTCATTGCTTTTTGACATGAATTATTCAGGGCTTTGGCAAAAATAACATTGTAAATAAGTAAGAACATAAAATCGAAACAGGAATTTTTTTAGATATCCGATATGATATATTAATAAAATGGTCTAAATTTAGACTATTATTCAGTTTACTACATATTAAAACTATTTTTATCTATGAAAATAAAATAATAAGTAAGACATTAAGATGACTACCATATACTTAAAGATAGCTATTTAAGTATCGATGTCCATTATAGATGGAAACTAAGATAGTAATTGTAATGCCGTCATTAAAATATAGAGGCATAACACCGAACCTTTTTGAGTTAATTAGATGAAGCTGAATAATGTATGAATTAATCAATATCTACATGGATTCTGATATTTTTATATAGCAAACTAATTGATATTCAGCGACGGTTTCTTATTAAAATATTGCAATTTTATAAGGCTTCTGTGGCAGACTTGTTTTTTGAAATAAAAAGAGTGTGGTTGGGGAGATAAGTGCATACATTATGTACGGTGTTTTTTAAGGTCAGCCTCGGCAGTTGAGATGAAAGATCTCTCTTATGTGGAACCACGACACGACACGAGCCAATATGTCCAGTTTTATTTATTGCGATATATACTTGTATCGATGTAAAATATACATGAATTTCATTTTAATTTATTATAAGTACTAGTTCAGTTTACAAAGAAATATTATCATTGTAGTATGAAAATAAGCAACGAAAATATTAATTCGGACAACGCTACATATTAAACTTAATGGTAGCCTAACGGTTCTTATAAAAAGAAAAAAATGAATAACATGTCATTTTTGCTGATTAAGTAAATTTCTCTTAGAAGGGATAATCAAATATTTAATAAGAAGAATGAAGAAAAACATTTTACAGAATATTTTAACAATCCGTAAGCTCTACAAAACATGATGATGTTTAATATGAAAACAACCTGACTTAAGTATAAACTTCAAATATGTAGTTTCATAACGGCAAAATAAACTGATCATCTCCTAATCTTTACTATTACTATTACTGGTCAACTATCACTAATGCTGACTGATGAATCATGGTCATGGTAGAATTCGCCCGTATCTGGATCTACTACTTTGTTTTCCAGGTACTGCTACAAGGTTAAATTTTTAGAAATGTTATAAAGCTTCAAGTTTGCAATATACAGTTAATACCTTTGACACATTAAGACAAACAGTAACGCATGTTTTTATTCACTAAAGATTTATTTATTTTTTTCTCTTCCAATGTCATTAAAAATCATGAAAACTGTCCACAGAAGTGAAAACTTAAAAGTAAAATATCTAATTTAGCAATACATTCTATATGTCAATTAGCAACGTTTAAGAACTACAATATACGTCAAAAGATAATTTAAATATTTCATTTAGCAATGATAGAGATAAAATTTAAGGACAACAATAAACGTCAAAAGATAAATTAAGTTACCAAAAATAAACATTAGCACCACCGTTATTAGAATTAGCATCAGCAATTCTGACGAAATTTTTTGAAACTCACAATTTTTTCCACTGTTTCCTAAATTAAAAACGTTTTAATGCGCCTTTAAAAGTTTCGCTTTAAATCATACTCGTATTTTCCACTAACAAAATTTCAACTACAAATATACAACCTTTTGTTATACGTGTATCATTACATTCCAAAGAACTTTCAATACTGGTAATAAGAACACAGTAGGTACTCATACCGTATAAAGCAATACCCGTTCCTGGGATACATTCGTGCTTTGATACTATCTCGTCACCTGGCCTGCCCCACCGCACACGATTTAGCTCTACCTAAGGAACTACATGTCCCATAGGTTACTCACCTACAGTGTACAAGAGCTGAAAGCCTTTAATCGATAACGATTTATTTAATTAACTGTACATGGACAACACTGCGCGTGCGCATTGTTAAGGCGAGAATAATATTTAGATAGAAAACCAGTGTTGCAGCTACGCAAATTTTATAGATAATTTGCTTTTTATTATTTAAAGTGAATTACTTAAGTGATAAATTTTAGATTACCGCAGCTCCTGTTTGATAATTAAATAAAGGAAAAAGACAATTTCATTAAGTTTCTTTCACCTTCTTCCTTCTTTGAAACACTGGTATGCTATAAAATTATGTAGACGTGTCACAAATATCGCTGCTATGGTCTATGTGAAATATTTTCTATTAACAAATATTTTTTTAAACAACCTATATGTTTTATGAAGAAAATATCAATGTTTTATTGTAAAGTTACGATAGCTAAGTATTTCATGCACTACGTATAAACTTCTTAGATAAATGTGATGTTACATTAACGTTTTTATTTGTGTATCACATTTGTTTTCGTATTTGTATGTTTTGGTATTAATATTATTTACTAATTCATAGTGTCATCAGCTAATATTAATTAATCTATTACTGGAATACATACAGATTATAACATACTTCAATAACAACCATATTGCTAAACAGCTTCGTTACATTTTAATGTTTGTAGACGCCATTCTTTTTAAATCAGTTGTGCCTAATGTAATTAATATTTAAAATTAACTGAGATTACGCAAAAATGACAAAGTTTTTTTGAAATGCTAACAATTTCAGTAATACCTAGTTAATGTTTGACGTCTTACGAAAGATTGCCCTATATTTATGTCTTGTATTATTTTTAATAACGCTTTAGATTTGGTATTCAAAATACAGGAATAAATAAAATAATGCAGAAAACATTAGCAGAAAAAATACTAAAACTGATAATTGATTACTTATTAATACATCTATAAAATTACCACAAAATTAGAATTAAGCATTTATTTTTGTTTCACAATAATTTAATCTGTTTTAAAATCTTTAATGTTATTTAAAGTTTAGTTTAACACATTAATTATATTTTATGACGTTTTTATTGTCCGTAAAATGCAAAGTTTAGACAGGTTTAAATTTAAAAATATTTAAGACATTGATAAGAAAATTGCGGATTACAAGCTTTTTGAAAAATTAAATTAAAATTACTTTTTGACTTGCTTAAATTTTACGAACCCGTTCAAATGTCAAATTTTCTTTAAGCGAGGGTGACGAGGCTTATTTTAAAGTTGTTATTTTAAGATTTGAGAGATTCTCGCAACAAAAGACGCACTTTTGTTGCGAGAATATCTCAAATCTCTTTAGTTGTTACTAACATTTTTTAGTCCTTTCTATAACCTTAAGCCATGTTCACGAAACATATTATATTACAACAGACACAATATTGTATAACTGAAATAACATTGCCTAAATGCGTCGCTATCAGTTTTGTAAAAAAAAGTATCTTTACGTCCATATTCCTAAAAACGTAGGCAGAGATACACTCAGGATACCCACGTCTAGCTGAAGCCGAAATCCCGCACTCATAAGCCACACTGGAAGACAATAACTATCGGTAGCAAACATATTACCAACCGAGCACAGATCCAATCCAGGCAATGTTGTTTTTATTAGAAAATTGATAAAACACATTTTCTTGCTGTTGCCCGTTCTGGGGATCTAACCCGGGACCTCAAAAAGTCAAGTTTAACATTAGGACTGTAGCGGTCACTACAATGTAACCTATGTTTAACAACTGATTGATGGTGAAATTATAACGATTTTATAAGTAACCAGCGTACCCGGCAAACTTCGTATCGCTGGATTTGAACAGCTAATAGCAGTTGGTATAGGAAAAGTCAAATTGTTGCTTTTCCTAAAGTCAAAGTGTTCCCGATTTCCTGACTATGATCAAAGTTATTCGAAAATAGTTTATATCATTGGACCAAATTGTGTCCAAAGGAAAATTATTTTTTACTATTTTTTTATTTGCAAGTAGTCGTTGCCCGTTGGTTTTGGAATGTTTAACATTGGATCCGGCAGACTGCGCAACTGTCGGAGCGTAAGAAAATGCCAAAGTTCGTATGTTTATTTCTTACTCCTTCAAGCAAAAACTGCGGAAAATTATATGCTTGTGTTATGGGTGTTAGTCAACGATTCTAATACACAAAAATACTTAAATACATACAAGAATAAATTTAATAAGCACCCCAGACCCGGAAATGCAGACATCTAAATGTTCTTCACACAAATACTTGCCCCCGTCTAGAATCGAACCCGAGCCTCGCGGTTGGTCTGTGTAGTTAGGCGTGTACGCTAGTCACTCGACCAACGAGGCGGTCAACACATAGGATAGTTTTTATCACGAAAAAATGTTCCTGTGGGGCAACGTCGCAGGCAATAGCTAGTACATAATATTTGTTACTATCAAGCGACACGAAGTTTGGTAGGTCGGCTAGTTTGTATATATTTACATTGTAACGGGTGCGATTCCTGGGTCAGGCAACAAAAAGAAAATTTGGTTTTTCCAATTTTCTAATAAAAAAATGTTGCTCGAGATTGGATATGTGACCAGCTGGCGATAGGCTTGCCACCTATCACATTGTGGGACTTAGAGTCTTAGGCTAGTCGTGGGTCCCTTTGGTTGTATGTACCTCTGCCTAACTCTTCAGGGATATGGACGTGAAGATACTTTGTAACCAAAAACCATTATTGATGCATTCAATCAATTCAAAAGCATCCATTATGAACAAGTCGTAAACCAAGCTCGCCAACTAACCCTATCAAGCATCGTATAATCGAGTTAACCCCTTCAAAATCACGCAATATAGAAACGAAATATCGCTTGACAGAAATTAATTGTGTACAGCAATGGAAGTAGGACTACTTGAGGCTATAAACAAGCGCTATCGCTACCCGAATTGCCTACTTAATAGGCACTTTAATTGATGCAATCAATACGTATGAGCTTCTCGTTTTATTGGACGTAAACCAAATGTATTTACAATTTCTGCAGCTATATTCATCGGTCCTGGGGTCTAGTGGTCCGGTGTCGGACTTGACTCATTGAGGTCCCGAGTTCGATTCTGGGTCGGTAATGAAAAGGAGCTTTTGGATTTTCAATTTTCTAATAGCAATAACGTTGCTTGGGATTAGATATGTACCCGGTTGAGGATAAGCTTGCCACCTATCAGATTGTGGGACTTAGTGAGTTTGGCTAGTCTTAGGTGCCCTGATTGTCACTCTGTCTACTTCTTCGGATATATGGGCGCAAATATACTTTTTTCTGCCTACGATTTTTATTAAAACTCTTAGAAGACGTAGTCTGGCTTATGATCTTACATACACATATAATTACAGTGCTAGTCCTTTGAGGATTAAATACATAAACAATACATTCGTTACTCTTTTCATACACTCTCTCTAGTTTGGGATACTCTTGGCACCACCCTTGGATAAAACCTGATCGCTCTGATCCTACAAACTTCATTTTTTTTAATGTTAAAGAATAGCGAAAAAGAAGGTGGTTTTCGTGTCTGTGAGATACTACTGATATGTCGCTTATGCCGAGATCTAGATTGGATTGGGATGCCGTGTTGGTCCGGGCTCCTTAGCGGAATATACCATCTGCCATTCTGCCAGGCAGCTCGTAAAAGGCGAGGGTGCAAAAAAATTGGCGTAAAAATATATATGTGTGAGTTATAGGTTGTCAACTTATCTTCAAATTAAATATAATATATTTGTTATGGTCGTTAGATATATCTGTGTGTCTCGCACTCAAAAAGTTTATCTATTTTCCATCTCTGTTAAAAATTTTAAGGTTTGATCACATATATAATATTAAAATAATATTAAATATAAGTGTAAAAGTTGCTAAACTTTAAAACTTTTTTTAAGTTGCTGAAAATTTTAACAAATTTCCAATAGCTTTATTTAAAAATTGTAATACATATACAAATATTGGCAATATATATGAATACATTTTAAAATTGGTTTTACTTAAAAAGTAAATAAATACATTTTTTTATCTACTTAAATGTAAGTTCAAAGTAAAAAAGGTTCATTCAAATTTTAAATTTATTATCAATTAAAGTTTTGACGATTTATGATTTTTTTTAAAATAAAAAACACCTGGTATAAATCTGGAAGCAAAAACATACTTTAAATTTTAAATAATTAAACATTATATACCCATACGTTATATGTTTTTAATGTGACTTGTTCAAAGTCAAAGTTTACTTTATTTCGTAGGCAGGTGTAGTTACCTAAAAGAAGTTTGACAAAAAACATCGAATTAAGAAGCTTCTCTTTTTTACCACTGTTAAAACAGTTAATTATCGGAAAATGTTACAGAAATGTATTTACTTGAGATATGTACTATCCATGTAACAATATATGTGGGGTTTCGATGTAGTCGGTTGGTTGCTCGCCTTTACAATCGTCATGGGACTGTGGTAAAACTGACCAATAAAACTTCATTATCTATTGGCTGTTAGCTGTTCCAACTCCATTTTATTGGTTTACGGCAGGACGCCAAATGTCGTAAAACTCGAGATGTGATTTATGCTCAAAATCACAGATAGATTAGTTGATAGCTTGTGCAAAATTAAATGAATCGTTTTTTTCTTTGTTCGGTTTATTAGTTTGCGTGATTTGTGTCTTGAATGTTGAAAACATTAGAAGAAAGATTAGATTTTTTATGACATTGCAAACAAGCAGATGGATTTCCTGATGTTAGAAATTCACGTCGCCTAAATAAGCCAAAGGCGGTAATGGTGTTTTGGCAACCTGAAGCCGGGATGTTAGACCTCGAGCAAGAGTAAGTTTAGCGGTTACCTCATCTTCTGAACCGGCACACGTCAACGACAAGCACTAACGTTATGGCGACAGGAATAGGTAAGGCGGTAGTACCAATTCGGACGAATCGCTGTGAAATTCTACTACCTATATAGATGTCCCTGTGTTAGTGACGGTAAGCCTATGCTCGCCTTTTATTTTTTATAGTTTTTAGAAAAATACGAACTATTTACTATTTTATTAGTCATTCGTTCTATAAATTACTAATAAAACTATTTCATTATATTTTAAGAAACATGTTTAGAATGGTGGTTGAAACGGATATGAAGTTCAACATTCGCGTAGATTTGGATTTAATTTTAGATTTTGCAAAAAATCTTATAATAAGTACAAAAAATACTAAAGAATGGTTCCATCAAAAATCTATCAAAATTTGAGATTACAGGTACAGTTCGACCATAACGAATTAATTTGAAATATAATTTAAATTATGATTTTTCACGCCCGTCTACCTGAAGAGGTAAGCAGTGCAACATTACTAGCTGAATACACTAAGTCCCGCAATATGATAAATGGCAAGACTATCATCAACCAGGCACAAATCCACTCCCGGGTAATGTTTTTTAAATATAAACTTGAAAAAAAAACACATTTTCTTCTTTGCTGGACCTGGGGATCGAATCCATGACCTCATGTCGAGTCCGACACCGGAACGCTAGACCACAAAATATTCAACTTATATCTACTTAAAAACAAAAGTATAAGAAAACATGTATATAGTTTGGTTCACGTTTCTGGTCACGAAGTTTAAACATGAACAATTTGAGCTAAAGTAGCACAAAATTGAATTTCAGCTCTTAGTGTATATTGAAGTAAGCAGCAGTAAAAATCACTTAAACACTGCCTTCGTGACATTGCGGAGGCGTGGTATCGTTTATGCAAAATATAGCATAGCCGAGGTTGCGTTCTGGGGGAAATTAAGATGGATGATGGCTGCTTCCGATATGTGCCCTTTGCTTGCGTAATTGCTTAACACTTCATAATTGGCAATGACTGACCATGTTGGGTGGAAAGCTTATTAAAGTTTAAACGCGAAGGAAAATAATTGCGTGCTGAGCATTTTATATACATGCCATTGTAGATTTTTTAAGCATATTTACTTTTTATGATACTCGTGATAGTCCAGGTTTGGGAATAATGTGAATTAAGTAAAATAGACTCCGTATTGCAATAACATAAAATATCTACTATCAACTATATAAAAAAAAATACCTATTACTTAATTATAATTCAAGATCAACTGAAGCGATTTTTGTGAAAGTTGATGGAGAGATAACCAGGAGACTGGCCCATAGGCCCATCTTACTGTGAGTAAACTAAGAGAAAGAGCATTTTAATTTTTGTAATAAAAATTGAACGGATGGAACGAAGTTGGCCGGAATAGTTTGTTTACTAAATGTAATAATGAGAAAAAGTGTTTGATTATTTTTTCATCACTAGGAAGCGATATTATAGTACTTAAGATTTTTGTGTGTGGAGATGTTCTAAAGAGTGACTTTTTATCCCGCAAGAAAACAAAAGTCTTAAAACTCTCTTACTTGGGAATAACCGGGATATTTATTATTGTAAATTTTTCGTGTATTTTCTAGTATTTTTTGAATAATCTTGATTCGATAAACTACGGCTTAATTATATTAAAAAAATACCGCCTTAATTTTGATTGAAATTGATGCTTTATTTGTTTTGATATAAAATTTTTGTACGATATCCTTACAGAACTAGACTATCCTGTGAGTTTCATAGTACATAATGCAGAAGAGGTTGTGCTATTTAATAAATGGATATATTTACACCATTTCACTTATTCTCTAATTATAAGAAATATTGCAGGAATAAAATAATTCGATGTAAGAAATTGTACGCCCCATTTGATTATTACGTCTTAGCATGCTGACTAATACTAATTACTAATAATCTTTGTAGGGTACTAGCTAATAATACTTAATGCAGAAGTGGAATATTTCAATAATCTAAATATCCAGATTCCATTAGCAGACGATGGATCTTGCTCTTGTGCAAAAGCTTGTCTTAATTTTGGCTCTACACTTGTGCATTTTGACCTGATTTTGCTCACGATGATAGGTAAAAAAGTCCAGATCTTTCCCAAAGTATCTTCACACCTATATTCCCGAAGAGGTAGACAGAGGCATAACCAGGACACCCACGACTAGCCGAAAACACTAAGTCCCAAAATGTGATAGGTAGCTAGCCCACCGCCAACTAGGCACATATCCAATACCGGGAAACATGATTTTGTTATTTGAACATAGAAAATATTTATATTCTCTATTTTTTTTTGTTGCCCGACCTGAGGATCGAACCCGGGTCCTCAAGAAGTCAAGTCCGACGACGGACCGCAAGGCTACAAAAGCGATAAGCAGGCTTTTATTTCTTAAGACAAACGTGGTAATATTTTGTCTCGCATGTGTTGAACGGATAGGATAGGATATTCTTATATACTAAAATAACGAATATTAGTATATAAGACCACTGGAGGTACAGTGCTGTACGATAACTTGACTAGATAGGCATAACTGCCTTGCCAATTTTTGCCGCAATAATGACAATGTCATGTTCCGGAAGACAGGGTAGCCAGTAGACTTGCATAATAGACCTAACACACTATAACACACCACAAAGCGGCGCCTAGTCTAAGTTTATGGTCAGGGTTGTTTCATACCATCCCGAGAGTCGTGTGTGCTTATGCCGTGTGCGTGTGCCCATGTCGTATAACCGAGGTCCCGGGTTCGATTCCCGGATAGGGCAACAAAAAGAAAATTGGGTTTTTCCAATTTTCTAATAAAAAACGTTGCTCGGGATCGGATATGCGCCCGGTTGGCGAAAGGGTTGCCACCTATCACATTGTGTGACTTATTGTCTTCGGCTAGTCGTGGGTGCCCTGATTGTGCCTCTGCCTCCCTCTTCGGGGATAAGGGCGTGAAGATACTTTATAAGAATAGTATAAAACAAAGTCGCTTCCTCTGTCCCTATGTCCCTTTGTATGCTTAAATCTTTAAAACTACGCAACGGATTTTCATACGGTTTTTTTAATAGATAAAGAGATTGCAGAGAAAGGTTTACATGTATTTTTCATAACCGTGCGAAGTTGAGGCGGATCGCTAGTATAGGAAAAAGAATAAATTTATTTCTCTTCACAATATGCAAATATTAAAGCTAGGTAAACATATCTGAAGCTTAAAGAAAGTAATTGTTTAAACCTGTTTATAAACGATTGGTGTCAATTTTAGGTGTAAACCTATGTTGTAGATCACCAGTGCCCTATATACTTATAGATAAATAGTATTTACTTGTAAGCTATTGAGTATATAGCTAGTATATGTGACCCCTAAGGCGATAGGTTGCATCGTATTCAAGAAACGTTCGGCATAACAAATCGCCTGAATCCAATAGTCCAAGTGTGAAACGGCAAAAGTAAATTAGAAAAGTCGTAAATTGTCGGAGGCGTTTTAATTGAAATCCCAGTAGTTAATTGAGTGCGTAATGTTGTTTGTTCTGCGCATGCGTACTGCTGATTTATGTTAGACGCACTTACTGAGCGAAGCACGTATGAATTTGAATGAGTGAAGTTGTTATTGCATTTTCTGAATTAAATAATTGGTTCATACCACTTTATAGACTGAACACGAAGTGCACTTTATTTTTTTATATCCTGTATTTTAAAATAGTTCTGTTGTGAATGATGACTGATTTTATATGATTGGAATGGAATGAATATGAACTATCTATTATTTAGTATTTTTATATCTTTTGTTCTGAAATTATGTAGCTTTGTTGTGAAAACAAGAATGTGATCCGGTGGTAGTTTTTAGAATTATATAGACGCGTTACAAGAATCTTTGTATAGATCTACGTAATAAAAGCTATTTTGAATTTGAATTGAATAACTAATTTCGTAATTCGAATAAGTGTTTAAAATATTTACTAATTTTTATTTATTTATCAATTTCAAATTGTGGCCTCATCGAGAGTAAAGATGGTGGTAATTTTTTTCGTAGTTATTGTATTTCGTTAACATATTGAGAGAAATTAGTCGAATTTGGTGGCGTTTTGTAAAGTTTAGTTCAATGAAAGTGCACAAATAAAATAATCACTAACAAATTAGTTCTCGTTCCGCTAAAACTCACCAAATCCCCGCCAAATCAAAAAAGCCCATGACGCTACTCAAGACCCTTTACATGACTTTTGTTGACGACTTATATCTCATTTTTATAATTTAAACTCGATTTTGTTAAATCGGATTATTTGATGCAAATTGACTTGTGGCAAACGTTAATGCCAAAAACTTAAGAAAAAAATAGCTGAGATTTAATTGCTTGTTTGTTTTCACCAAAAACTCGTATAGTGATAGACATAGCAAATATAGTACAATAAAAACATAATTTGAAGCTATAAACGCAAAATATAAACATACCTATAAGCTTGTCCCGTGCGGTCATAACGGTCAGTTCAAGTGTCAGAGTGCTTATCTAATAAATATTTATCCCAATATTTAATCTTTACATACTAGTCAGACATAATATTAACGGAATTAACTATTTAACAAAGGAAGTTTCAAAAACTAATACTTATTTTATTTTCTGTCAGCAAATAAGCAAGCTAAGTCTGTTATATCTGCAGATAAAGATTTGTAAAACGCGGACGACGCTGCAAGAAACAGCTAGCATGAATTAAAATAACCTATTTACTTTTATATTTTTTATTTTAAGTATTACCAAAAGTTTCGCCCGCCTACCTACCGCATGTTTATATATTTTGGGATGGATGGGAGTACATATACTTAGGAAACATAGCCTTTGGCTGAACTAAATAAATAGAAACAATAAAATCATTCAGAGTGCACTACGCAATTTAAAATTTAATCTTGTACTACCAATAACTCTGAACTGTATCAAACTATTACGCACAATGTCTTATAAATAACACCGGAGGGTTTAACCCTTCAACTTTCTTTCCTGGGACCTTACCCTATCTGTCTCCGACGAAGACGCGATAGTATATCTTTATTTATCATTCTTTATTGCGCCCGAAATTCCAACTCGTGGTATTGTTTAAGTAAGATTAAACTAGAATGTTCTACCTTATCTCCTTGATTAGGTTGCGTATTATGGAAGAGTGAATTTACATGTAAATTTGATAAAAGTCTTGATTAAGGTGGCGGCGACGAGTGAACTCTTTTACAAACGTAATTCTAAAGTAATTCCTAGATTGAACATTCTATCAAAATCAAATACTATTCTTATAAATATTTATTAGTAGGTGACCCGATAGACGTCCAGCCATAACTATGAATATTAAATTCAAATGTTAATCGACTATTATTTATTCATTTTTTTCTAATATTCTTCCAAACTTAATTTTTTTCGTAAGAACTTTATCCTGACAATAATTAAACAAAAAAATAAAAAGAAAATACGAAATCTTTTCATTCATCCACGTGTGATGCGCTGGCAAAATGATATGTATATTCATTTTATATTGTTCTGAATATATGTCTGTCATTTAATAAGGTTATGTATGAAATATTTACATTAAAAGCAATTCACGGCCACATTTTTCATTACCGCCTCTGCGGTCTAGTGGTCTGTCATCGGGCTTGACTTCTAAGGTCCCGAGTTCGATCCTCGGTCGATCGGCCAACGAAAGAAGAAAATGTGTAGTTTCAATTTCTAGCAAACAAAGCGTGGCCCGGAATTGGATATGTGCCTAGTTGGCGATAGGCTTGCCACATATCGCATTGTTGAACTAAGTGGCTTCGGCTTAATGTGGGTGCCCAGGATGCGCCTCTGCCTAGTCCTTCGGGGACATGGGCGTGAAAATACATTTTTCATTTTTCTTAGTTTATTACTAGACCATATGAAAATTTCATGATAACTTTTTCTAAGTATACTTAAAATTACTTTGACAATGATCAAAAACACTTGAGACAAGTATACTAGTAAATTTTGTTTAAATGAACCATATATATATATAACTTTTCCAAATTTAAAATGGTTAAATTTTTTTTTATTTCTCCCAGGATCTTATGAATGGCATAGAAAAGAGTGACGGTCGGTTTTAACAAGCTACCATCGTGTTACTTATATTAACTGCACCCATAACGTTTTGCACCATAAGTGCTCCTCATTTTCTTTTTTTTTGAATAATTAATATGTTGCCAACCTCGCTTTTTCTACTTCGCTTGACATTGTGAGTGAGCAGATTGCTCAGCCTGAAACATTATTTTTAAATGGGTTGGACTGTTCCTTATAGCGCCAGCAACAAGGGTTCTCTCCCGGGAGACCGTACCTCGAATTGGTGCTGCGTTCTGGTCACTGGGTGGGTTGATTGCAGGAGTGGTGGCTCTCCGCTCGCGTTGAGTGGAAAAGAGTTCTTCGTCGCCGAGATCGCTAGTGTCGTTTGTCCTGTGAGTTTGTGCTGGGATTGGGTGGGAGGCTGATGCTATTGTATTGGCGGGATCCGATAATACGTGACGGAGGCGCCATTATGGCAGGCAGACTTGCAAACGTAGCCTAAAATCCATAATTAAATGACACTAGTAAAATTTAGGTATGGTGATTATTGGATGGACGTCTTATTCGCCATCTTCAAACTAAAATAACACCGGTTAGACTACTTACGCCTAATCACATGATCTTATTTTTCTAATTAGAAGAACCCTACATATTATCTTTCAATTAATCTTTACGGTAGTGGACCTCGTTTAAATTGTATCGTAAATAGCTGAATTTTATACTAATTAGGAAATTTAATAAGGGAAAGTGTATGTTGATAAAATCTTGTATGTCGGCAGTACCAATTTATAATGAATTACACAAAATTGAGCTTTGTTTAGTACTTTATTATTTGTATTGTATCGCCTGTATGGTCTAGGGGTCCGGCGTCGGACTTGACTTCTTAGGATCCCCGGTTCGAGCACCGGGCAACATAAAAATAGAAAATGTAGATATATTTTCAATTTTCTAACAAAAATAGCTCTGCCCGGGATTGGATTTGTACCTGGTTGGCCGTAGACATGCCACAAATAACATTGTGGGAATTACAGTCTTCGGCTAGTCGTGGGTGCCCTGGTTGTGCCTACCTCTTCGGGGATATTATAAAAACGTCGCAGTCCTGAGAACGGAATTGAAGGCCTGTTATGCAAGTCTATCGGTTGATTTTCCTTTCTGAGCCGAATAGTGAAAGAGTCGTTATGGTGACGGCAATAGGTTAGGCGCTGGACTGGACTGCTGGACTACTGGCTGGACTAACCGTGCAAGTTGCTGCTCAACACTCTATCAAACCCCACCCCTCTGTGTTCCCCCCGTTCCATGTTAGTCCAGGCTCCTTTGTAGAATAGACCATCTGCCTTCCTTGCCAGGCAGCTCGTAAAAGTCGAGCATAGACTCACCGTCACTAACACCGTGACATCTGACTAGCTGGTAGAGTTTAGCAGCGACTCGTCCGGATTGGTACCTTACCTATTCCTGCCGCCATAACGTCATGATGTGTTCCGGTTCGGAGGGTAAGGTAGCCGGTAAACTTACTTTTGCTCGAGACCTAGCATCCCGGCCTCAGGTTGGCAACGCACCAATGCTACCTTTGGTGTCTCTAGGTGGCGTGAATTTCTTACCATCAGGAAATCCGTCTGCTTGTTTGCCTTCCAATAACATAAAAAAACCTGAGCACTCTTTGGTAATGGTCTAGATCTTAACATGAGCAAAAACCAGGCGACCCGTAAGAGGCGACTTACGAGTTGCCTGGTTTTTACTTACGTTTTTTTGCTGTGGTCGTTGGTATCAGGCGATTCATAAGAAAATAATCTTATTTCGACGATACACATAACTTCCCATTCTTATTTAACGAGATTTTGTTTAATTTTACTATCAAATCATACCTTAAATTATAGCTACATACATATACATCTTCACGCCAAGTCACTTACTGGTAGGCAGAGACACAATTAATAAATTACACCTAATCCTATAATAACTAAATCTCCCTAGAAGTACTTATACCGGAATAACTTGGATTTAATATTTTCGTAACAAACAAATACTAAAGGTAGGTATGTGCTGCAACTATAACTTTAAGAACAATAAAATAGTAAAGAAAACAAATTTCAATGTCTATATTAATATTCCTGTGACATATATTAAAATATCCTAATATGTTAAAAAATAGTATTTACACAATTTCTATCCAATTTGATCACCAGATCCGAATTAGTTACCAATAAGACCACCTTAAGTGGTCCGTGGTAGCTTATGATAGTTACGGTTTAACCTAATTATATTCTAAAATGTTGTTCAAATATTTTAAACATAACATTATGTTATAAATCTAAA
This sequence comes from Calephelis virginiensis, assembly GCA_002245475.1. Taxonomy (NCBI): domain Eukaryota; kingdom Metazoa; phylum Arthropoda; class Insecta; order Lepidoptera; family Riodinidae; genus Calephelis; species Calephelis virginiensis. Next base: position 1,116,546 of record NJDC01009930.1, read on the forward strand.
TTATAAATTTGTTTGATTTTGAAGATACTTGCACACCACAATGTGATAGAATATGTTGGTATTAACAAATATCTTTTGTAACAGCTTTTAACACAAATATTCAGCAAATAAATAAGTTTCATTTTCATTAAAATAAGCTCAAACATTAAAATAATTTCAAACAAAAAAAGATTTTTTACAATTGGTTTACAAACTACATAGAATTCGATTAGGTATCATAAATAACACATTATAATCTCCTTCTTTACAAAGTCGTTTAAAAACCATATTATTTATTTTACTTAGCTTTTGTAAGCCTGATGATTCTGAAAAGTGATGTGGGCTAAATTAAAACCAAATCTGCATTTTTTTTGTATAATGGCATCCTACCAAGTGCCGACAAAGAAGAGAATAAATTCTAGTCAATCTTTCAGCTTTTCAGCTCCAACGTTTGTTCTCAGAAAAGTTTCCTAGTTACCCCATTTAATAGCTAGGTACATCCTGTAACAGTACATAGGTGTACTGTAGATAGAAAGAGCGGTACTAGAGCAAATAATTGCTATTCCATTCACACCACGAGGGCAATTTATAGTCCGAAGTATTTCCTTGTTGTTTTATTGGGGGATTTGTCACTCACCCCCGCTTTTATAATTGTTCCAGATATCGGGTAGCTTTTTAGATTGGATTTATGTAAAAGGTGTTGGGTACAGTTTGGGTGGATTAGGTTTGGTTCGAGTATATAATTAGGGATTTAGAAAATTGGTTTGCATATTTTATTAGAATTGTTTGGAACATGTTAAATAAGGTTTATTATAAAACTGGTTCAAGGACCTAGGTACCTACTTGGCTGCCTTTTTAGTTATGTTGAACATGTTTTCGCTAAGTACTATTTGATGTTCGCGGGAAAGTAACGTGAAGTTAAAATCTTAATATATAAATATATAAATTACGTGTCACGTTGTTTGTACGCGTTGGACTCCTAAACTACTTACTTAACCGATTTGAATCAAATTTGCACACCGTGTGCAGTTTGATCCAACTTGAAAGATAGGATAGCTTACATCTTAATTTATAATAAAAAAAAAATAACATCCGAACGAAGCCGGAATAGGCAGCTAGTATTTTTTATTTTAAAAACTAATAAAAATCGTTAAATAGGTTGGTAGGTGTAAATAGTACAACACTATGTACGACAGATGCTAATGAAAATTTAAAACAAAATTGACATAATAATATGCTCATGAGGATCGTGAATAAAAAATCTTGTTAAACTTACTTTATTATTGTTTAGGATTGTATAAAAAACACACCTACCTAATCGGTATATAAGATGTGTCCATTTATAACCGTTGTGACGTAAATTATTTATTGAGATTATATAAACACAGAGAAACCATTTTTAAAATATAAATATTTCCTTCTAAATTCCTACAAAATAATTATTTATTTCGCCAACTTAAAAATGTTAACGTAGGCAGAGCTGTTGTAGAGCACTTGTGAGGTATGTATAGTAAAACATCAAAAAGTTCATTATGTTTTGAATAGATGTCGCTATAACTTTTAGTGACAGCGCCGTCACAAATTTACGATGTATTTGGGTACCAAGTCATGAAATTTTGTTCAGAGGACGATCATTACAATATTGCGAGGCAAGAGCTAGAAAGTGCTATGCTATTGATCTATTTTTTTATTCTTAGAATAATATTAAAAATCTAATAGATTTCATAGGTTTAAAATACTATCGATAAAGAAACTAAATTAAAGATAGGTAAAGTAAGAAGCAACTAAGAATATTTTTTAACCGCACTGGCAAAGTCATGTATATGATTCTGGTATAGAAAATTTAAGCTTAATATGTAGGTAAGATAAGATAATAGAAATAAAAAGATATATTAGATTCGAATTAGTATTAGAAGATTACGACAGGCTTCGCTAAAAATAATAATACGTTATCTGTTTTTAAACGTTAAAAACGTGACAATGTAACCTTTTGCTGTAAAGACTCAAAAAATATTCAATTTTTTTTAATACAGTTAGGTATTTACATACTTCCATAAATACATAAAAACTCCATACTTCTTAGCCACATGTAGTTCATAAGTAGGTAAGTAGTTGCAGACTGAACATTTTAAAATTTGATACTTATAAAAAAATAAGTTAACTTCATCTTCTATGATGATTTTCTGTTTGCAAATCGTTTTTCGATATGAATAAGTAAGTAATTTTACATCCATATTTAAGTATTTATGAATGTTATAAACTGATACCATCTGAATCCCGAAGAATTTTTATTTAACAATTCATAAAAGAATTCCTCGAAAATTTGACTACTAAAGTTAAAAAGAAATTCTCAAATCGGACAGTAAGCTCCAAACCTCGATGCGTGCAAATGAAAAATTAAAGCAAAATTTTTAAATTTAATCGAATTTCTACTTGCACTTTTATTTTTAGATAATAGCTACATTTCAAACACAAAAAATCAATAGCGTCAAAGTAAAATCATAATAAAATTTTGAAAAAAACTTTACCGAACCTCAGACTAATACTCAGAAAATTTGTTTCAAATTGCAGTGCTAGCGGCATCAATCGAGCTCATAAAACATCTACTTTACGATGTGTCGACCTTGAATAGCTCGTAAAAAGCTTCGTTGATTATCTCACAGATGGCGTTGTGGACAATTTGAGAAACGTGCGCCCTCTATAGTCATGATCTTACACATCTCGTTCAGAGGTTGTGGTTTTATTGGATACTAAAAAAGTTACGAGTTGCGAGCATCGTCTCTCAAATAATATGGAGATATTGGAGGGTGAATGGGCGTAAAAGACAGGAGACCGACTTTTATTGTTTGTAAATTGGTTGTAAAATTATGAGAACGCTCGTATTGTATGTAATCACAGCAATCAGCTGTTATTTTATGGGATAAATCACTTTATTACCGCAAGCGATGTTTTATGAGACTATAAAGTTTCATTGAAATAGTCATCGCATTATCACGCTACTGCTTTCTACTTATACTAACTCTCAGATAGATGAATATTGACTTATTTTTGTTGGTGTTCTTAAAGTTTCGTATTGTAGGTAGGTATGATATAAATTCAGTATTTAGTGCTAGTGTGAACTGTGAATATTTACAATATATTACATAAACATTTATTACGTATTTCTATTAATTGGTACTTTTTTATTTGACAACATAATGAATTTAAACACTTTTTTATCATCGTAACCTTATTATGGTTATTTTATATCATCAAATTTAAATTTTGTTTTAATATCAGAATAAAAACAACGAGGTAGGTTTCTTACCTCAATAAGAGCCACATAGACCTTCAACAGGCGCTATAATATCGGTGCGCTACCAACCTCTGCGGGATAGATTGTAAGCTTCAAATTAAAGTTAACAAATTAACTAGTCGTGCGAGTTAGTTAGTTCAGTTAATTGATCTGTTTTTGAGAACTTGGTAGAAACAAAAAAAAAGTATCTTCACGCCCATATCCCCGAAGAGGTAGGCAGAGGTACAACCAAGGCACCCACGACTAACCGAAGACACTAAGTCCCACAATGTGATAGGTGGCAAGCCTATCGCCAACCGGGCACATTTCCAATCCCGACGAACATTTTTTTATCAGAAAATTGGAAAAATCCAATTTTCTTTGTGTTGGGATTCGAACCCGGGACCTCATGCAGTCAAGTCCAACACCTGAACCGCTAGACCACAGAGGCGATAGAACTTGGTAGAGTTCCTTAAAAACCTCGCATCGTAATCCCTCACTTGTGTCTTATCTTTAGTGTTCCCTGTTGTCGTGTTCTGGATAAAGTAAGTTCATAGATGTAAGGTAGCCACTGCTAGTAATACTAGCATTACTACTAGTATAGCATTGTAAAACTGTGAAAAAACAATTTTGATTTCAATAAGTAATTCATCTGGGTACACAAAAAATAAGCGTTTTCCTCTCTTTCTCTGGAATTCTATGATTTGATCCAGGCTTCATAACAATGGAGCGAACCCGAACTTCGAAGATCGAGAAATAGATTAACGTACGTAATCCTTTCAACAAACTAATTTGACTGAATACATCCAAGTTCCTCTGAAAACTTCATAACAATAATTGTCTATTTCCAAATGTTGTTAGTTTGAGCTAAAGGTGACACCACGTTTTTTACAAAATGTTTGCAGTTTATAACTAATCTGAAATAAAATCTCTTTTTTAAATGTCATAAGTAAAGTAATCACTATTATTCGTGTCTTGTCTATGTTTCGCATTTTTATAGGTCTCGCATTCGCCGCCATATCTCTCGCTTTCATGTTAGTCATTTCTCAGTCATGTTGCGAAGATTCAGTATTCGGCAATTGTCTTCTAAACATTACCCTATTATAGCAGCCTATACTTGTACTTGTAATTTGAACCAGACGGGTATATCTAGATTCTAGATAGGAAGTCATCAGTCGTAAACGACGTACTATAAAATTAACAAAAAATAGATCTCTGGATAAATACTGCAGATTTATCTAACCTTAAAATACCCATTCATTCCCAAAATGTCTGCATATATCGGAAAGCAAGCCAAAGCCTTGTGGATAACCGGAGGTGTTTGGCGTCTAAGCTAGTTATTTGGGTTCCCTCCCTTCTCTAATAAATGAGGAATCCGGTTATTCCGGTAGCGGTAAATAACAATATGATGATGTACTTAAAAAAACATACTAAGTGCCAATCAGACAAACGCACCGCGGGTTTCGTACAAACATAATATATCACTACATAGTATAAAACTTTTTTTTTTAGTATAAAACAAAGTCGCTTCCTCTGTCCCTATGTCCCTTTGTATGCTTAAATCTTTAAAACTACGCAACGGATTTTGATTCAGTTTTTTTTTACAGATAAATTGATTGAAGAGGAAGGTTTATTTGTATACTTTATAATCGTGCGAAGCCGGGGCGAGCCGCTACTTTTTATACCTATATGATGTAAAAAATACAGTTTTAACTATTTTTACTTTATCTGTACCTACTATAAGAAGTCATTTCGTGCCAAATTTCGATATTCTGAGTTCACGGGAAGTACCCTGTAGGTTTTGATAGTCTTGCGAGTTTCGAAAATTTGTGACGACTTGCGACTTTAACGGCTGTATTCTAAGGGACAGTAGTCTTAAATATTTGATATAAATTTCAACTAGATACCTCTTCGCAGATCTAAGAAAAGGGGTAGTGACAGACGGGAGGAATAATGTGTTCCGTTTCTTTCTATCGAGGTACGGAACCCTAAAAAGTTATTACATTTAAACTAATACAATTTAAAAAGAACAACTTCAAAAACATTAGGATTATAAGTTCTTAAGTTAAGATGAACTCGTACCCACCTCTAGCACACAAGCTTTACAACCGCTAATTATTTGTTTTATGAGACGACTACTACAATCGTTAAGTTGACGTTTACGAGCAGTTAACACCTCCTGGCATGATTGTGGACGTAAAGCTTAAGTACCACTTAGTATTAATATTGTAAACACATAAAAATTATATTACTTGTTCGCGGCTTCTTCACATGGATTTGAAATAGGGTTGTCGAGACGTGTGTTCTGAAACAAGTATCAAACAACATTATTGTTATCTCCTCTGTGGTCAAGCGGTCCAAGTGTTGGACTTGACTTCATGAAGTCCCGGGTTCGAGTCCCGGATCGGGCGAGAAAAAAAATGTGGTATTTCCAATTTTTTATAAAAAAAACGTTGCTCGAGATTGGATATGTGCCCGGTTGGCGATAGGCTTGCCACCTATCACATTGTATGACTTAGTGTCTTCGGCTAGTCGTGGGATATGGACGTAAAGATATAAGTACTTTTATTGTTATTGATCGCCTCGTTGGCCGAGTGGCTAGTATATACGCCTAACTCCGCCTCCGATCGCGAGATTCGGGTTCGATTCCCGACATTTGTGTAATAAACATCTAAATATCTACATTTTTGGCACTTGGTTAGCTTGTAAAATTAATTTGGTAATTTATTCAAGTACGTCTATCGTTGGCTCAAAACGATAGCACAAGCATATCATTTGCTTATTTTGGCACTTTCAAAAAACAAAAACGAGTTGTTCGGCTTGCTGTGATAGAGAAACTTCAATTAGTACAGAACAGTTTTTTAAATCAATAATGTTTTAAGTTTATTCGCTTAACTTCTGAATTTTATTTCGAAAATAACTATCTAAAAATTTTATTTTTTTGCTCAATCGTATATTTATATCGCACACACTTTTAAAATAGCATTTGTATTTTCTACTTACTGGTAGTTCTGGATTTTATTTTTAAATAAAAAAAAACATTAATTATGTTGTCTTTATTTACTTTTAGAATTTTCCCAAAAATAACGAAACTGTATTTCTTAAAAAATGTAGAACATTAATTAATAATGTTTAATTATATAGAAAAAAATATTTACGTGGTAACCCTAGCTCCGAATGAGATGCCGCCTTTAGTGTATTTTTTGTTAAGACGTTAATGTATTACTTGATTTTTAGATTTTTTTAAAAATTTAGTTAATTTAAACATGTAGAGTACCTAATTTAGTTTGTTAGATAACATTCTAGTTATAGTAATAAGAGTAATGAATGCTTAAGTTTATGGTTTTCTTCCCATTATTTTAATAACGAAAATACTGTTTATGAGAAAATCACTTAAAATATTCACCACAAAATAAATATATTTTAAATCTAAATATTCTTAATTTCTAAATATTTATAACACAAGACTAATAATGATGAAATAATTTCATTAGGACTTTGAGTGTGTAGAAATAAACTATTTCTCAACATCCTTTTGCCTCAAACATGACCAGTTATTTACAAAAATGAAAATCTATGGTCACCTATTGGTGAAATGAATTATTTGAGTCAGTTCCTTCTCCATTTTTCGAGAAATTGTAACTTTTAAAAATGAATAATTTGTCTTAGTGGTGTATAATTGAAGCGCATCTAACAATTAAGCCCGAAACAGGCGAATATCTCTTTAAATAATTGTGTTCAAACGCTAGACTTTAAAAATGGTACTTATTGATCTTGGTGGCAAGAAATTCCCATCGCCTGTAGAGTCCAACGTTAAAAGTATTATGACTGCAATGTTAAAATTATTGTGAATCAACAAAATTTACCAATGAAGTAATTACTAGGCATTCATATTTTTAGATAAAGAAACACTTGTACTATCTAACATAATTACTAGACTTTACAAACTCTGCTCACGGTATAGGAAAATTAAGCGTAACAGCTTTGTTTTTTTATTATCGTCACAACTTTTTTATTTTCGATATTAAAAACAGATTTATTTGTTAGCGTAATATAACAAAATGCTCACGTCAAAGTTAAATTGCTAATTACCACTCGGTAAATTACTTAATTTAAATTTAAACTCAATGTTTTCCATAACACCAAAATATACGCGAGAGTCGAGACCATGATAATGTGGTAAAAACTGCTGCGTTTTTTGTATCCAGTTGAAAAAACAGCTATCGCAATATAGGGAGGCAGCTGCCGTCTATAGTTACCTGAAATACTAGGCATATAGGTAGGGATAATAGGTATTACCGATCCCTTTTTAGTATGTCAAATTACTACTAGTTAATGGTAGTCTAGTTTTGCGTGAAATTAGTATAGGTTGTAAATTGTGACCGCCTAGAGACACCAAAGGTGGTAACGGTGCGTTGCCAACCTCTGGTTATTGCAAAAGTGTTATTGCAAAGCCATTAATTGATGGTTATTCTGCCATCAATTAATGGCTTTGCAATAACACATTAAATAACTGTTATTTAGATGTTACTATCAATACAGAAATAAGACCTTATAGCCTTAATTACAAAGTTGATATTTGATAGGTAAATCTCAGGATTTATACTACATTATATTTATTATTATTAGTGTTACATTTATTAGCATTGATATTTTGCTATACTTTCGTGTGACTTAGCTTAGTCTGGATTTAGGTTAATTTAAATCAAATTTTAAAAAAATCGCAATATTTTGCACTAGTTTTTGATTAAGTTAAAATAAAAGAGTTAATTTTTAATTGTTAATATTTTTTAATTGTTCACTTTCAAATTTTTATTTAAATAAAATATTGACATTTCTAACTATGTAAAGATGTATGTTTATTAACTAAACATAAATGCTATAAGCATGATAATTAATTATTGTTTCATACAACTAATACAACTGAACTGTAATATCAACTGTATTATTGTTATTTTTTACCATTTTTTAAGTTTATGTAGTTTTTTCCATAAATGTATACAACTATTTAAAAAGCTTTCGGCATAAAGTTATATTTTTTTAAAAAATACTGAATTTATATTCTACCTCGAATTAAGAAGAACACTAGTAAGAATAATAACAGATTAAACATTTTATAAAGTCGCCCTAAACTAAGATGTTCCAAAAAAATATTGCGAAAAATAGCAATAATAATCAAATCGTTTTTACTTTTATCAAAACATTTGTATAATATATTATATTACACCCTAGTGGATTGAAACAGACTTAATAAAGTACGCAGAAACAAGACAAACGACATCACGAAAGAGAAAGAAATAATGAAGAAGCCCCGTAATTTATGGGATGCACATTTGGTATGAACAGTGTTAAATAAAAAGTTATTTCCTGGTATGGTTGGAAGAAACACATTTCTAACGGTACCGGTTTTTAAAACTGATTGGAAAAAGAAAAGGTTCTCAATTCGACTGTATGTTTTTTATGTTTGTTACGTGATTACTCGGATAATTAAAAACTTATTTTGATGATTATTTTTGAAGAGGTAGATCATAATTTCGAGGTAGTCCCGTACAATTTTTATAATGATCCATCTGGTGGTTAATGAATGGATTTGTGTTAACTTTGACGTCATCCACAATATAATCTATATATTAATACGTGATGTCAACAATTTGGACCCCTTTTTACGAAAATTTCACGGACGCAGGAGCATAAAATTTGGCACACTTATAGTTTATGTGTAGGAGAAGTG
>NJDC01009935.1:28211-41129 GCA_002245475.1 Calephelis virginiensis
AACTTGGAAACAGTAGCTACGAATTATTAATAACGTGACTCGGTTGAAAAAAAAAATGTTATCGAAACTGCTTTTAAAAATGTACCTGATTGTGTTTCTCTTCATTGTTCTTCACGTGACGCCATGTTATGTAAGTAAAATGTATTTGGAAAATCTGTTTCTTTAAATACCTACCTAATTGAATGTCACACAATTAATTATGTTAGTTCCTAACACAATCTGTTATTTTTGCATATTACTTTTACAAAATAATGTCGATGTTTCACATCTGCCAAGCGTCCCGTGATGGTTCACATTTTTTTATTTTAATAAAGAAATCCTTCCTTATTTGTGAAGCCTTTGACTTTTTGAAGTGATAGCGATTGTAAGAGAACCGTTCCTTATAGAAACTATGATTTCTACTATTTTATAGCTGACCTACCGGTTATGCTGTCCTCCGGACATGGTAGTGCCAAGCACCCAAGGAACCCGGATCAACACCGGGGTAAAACAAATTTTTTTCCAAAAGTTAGGAACCTTAACCTTCGAAATCAGGGCATCTGTCTTACTTATTCCGCATGTTAAATGCTGGAATCATTTTGCGATTAGCTACACTTATGACGTCAGTTTGAGGATATTTGAAATAGCACCGAGACGGTTATGGAGTACTACAACACTTCCAGCTTTGTAAGCAAGCAAATTTTGACCCCCTTACAATACTTTGAATTTATTGTGAGGGATTCAGATATTTGTGATGCTTACTGCGCATAAAACAGTATTATGAAACTGGTTTTCCACCTCAAGCCTGCCATCTCGTTCTCGTTGATAAGTTGGTTAATAAAGAGATTCATTTTCTTGTGTAGCGAAAATAAAAGGTGGCATCACTCAAGCTATGTTGCGGTATGCCAGCCACTTACCCTCGAAGGTGGCTATAGATCGGCTTCAAACACGGTTCCATTGTTGTGGCCGAGTCAACTACCAGGAATGGTTCTTCATTCCCTGGTTCAACTCTGGCCAGGGCACGGAGGCTACAATTTTGTTAGTATTTTTTTTCATATGAGAGGAGGCAAACGACCAAGTGGATCAGCGGATGGACAAAGATCACCGCTGCTTACGGATACCCGCAATATCAGAAGCATCACAAATGCGTTGCAAACCTTTGAGCACTTATGATTTTTCTTGAAGGTTTCCAAGTTGTACCCGCTTGGAAATACAGCTTTAGGTAACTGGTTCCACAAAGCAAGTGCGAGGCAGGAAATGCCTATAGAATCGCCACGAAGCAAGGTGATGACACTAAAGATGTTACTGGTGTGACCCTAAATTGCTGTCAGGAGCTTAAGCCAGCGCCTAAAACACGGAACACGACATTGTCCCTATGCATTGATCTAACGTAATAGGATTAGGTAAGGCGTTGGTACCAAACGGATGAGCTGTTGCACAGCAAATAGTGATAGTTAGTCCATTGTTAATATGTATTTTTAACCCCCAACGCAAAACGAAGGGTGTTAATAATAAAGTGACATGTTTGTGTGTGTGTGTGTGTGTCTGTGAAATCGTAGCTCTACAGCAGATGTACGGACTCTAATGCGGTTTTTTCATTTGATCGGGATGGTTCTTAATTTATGGAAATCTGTCCAGGCATTTAGTCATTAGTAGCTCTTTCATAATTATCGAAATTTATGTAAGACGGGCTATGGGTATTTCTTTCACTTTCTGCATATTATGTTAGATCTAACAGACCTAACACTAACGAATGCTGGTACAACCAAACTGATTTGATGATGAAGATAGGAAACGTAACCCTAGAATAGGTACCTGCTGGCAAAACCATTGAGTTTGGACTCATTAGATTCGCTTTAGTTAGATGACCATGTATTTTATCATGACGATGTCTTGATAACAAAGAGCTGATGAATGAAATGGGAGTTAGCTGATGATAGTTTAAAAGTCAAGGTATTAGGTATGTTTCGTAATCTCTGCAGTTCTTCTAAAGAATATAAAAGAAGAGAGGTGTTGTAAGTTTGACTTTTTTTGTATGTGTATACCTATATGTGTTTGTCTGTGGCATCTTACCTAAATACAATTTATTTACCAACACTTGTAGTTTCCACAATATATTTTTATTTTTTATTTTTATATAGGGCTATATAACAAGTTGTTACATAGCCCTGATGATGCTTGTATAGCTAAACCAGCTGGCTAACCTATAATAATAAAAAGTTGAGAGTTGTCAAGGGACACCCGGATGGAACGAAGTTCTCTCTCCCCCCCTGTCTCTCAATCTCTATCAATCTCTATCTCTATCTCTCTTATATAGTGAGAGAGAGACAGACAAACATAAAAAAAATAATGTGAAAAATAATAAAAAATAAATCAATAGAGAGAGACAGACAGAGAAACAGGAAAAAAAATAAATAAAAAAAAACATGCGCAATCCGCAAAGCTTACAATAGCTTACTATAGCAAAAAGTGTCGTGACAACTTTTCGTAAGATTTTTTTCCGTCTAGCCTCCTTTCACAACGCGCCAAAAAAATAGAAATATATTGTGGAAAGTACAAGTGTTTGTAAATAAATTGTATCAAGAATGGAATCCCACCAAGCACCGACGATAAGAAGTATAGAAACTATCTTAGCTAAACAATCATGATGCGTTGTTTCAACTCCCGACGCAAAATGAGGGGTTTTACGTCAGGGTTAATAAAACACCTATTGACCCCTGACGTAAAACGAGGAGTTTATAACTTTGATGTCTGTGTCTGTCTGTTTGTGGATTTTTGTTTGAAAGCTGAAAATGAAAAAAAAAGAAAACGAGATGATTCTTGGCTCCATTACAGGTTTTGTCGGGTGTCCATTGAACATTTTTATTTTAAGATTATTTGGAAAACATCCACTATGGTTCAGATAATTTTAGATCTCTGAAGAATTGATAAATAAAATATTATTCTTAAGAGTATTGTGTGCAGTTGTTATTAAAACTACTTGACTTGACAGTTTGACGTTGTTCTGTAATTTTTGTAAACTGATTTTAGTAAAAAAATTGGTATGAGTCACCCTTATCACTTACGGGTATGAAAAATAGATACCTAATAGCCGATTCTCAGACCTACTGAATATGGATATAAAATTTGGTGAAAATTGGTTTCGGAGTAGTACCGTAACTAACATTGTGACGCGAGAATTGTATATATAACTAGCAGTTTCACGCAGCATTGCCTGCGTAACTTGGCTTTTACTACACCGATTTTGAGAAACAAAGCCTATGTTACTCAAGAATAATGTAGCATTCTAAGGGTGAAAGAATTTTTGAAATCTGTCCAGTAGTTTCGGAGCCTATTCATTTCAGACAAACAAACAAAAAATCAAACATTTCCACTTTATAATATTAGTATAGATTAATATTTCCGATAGGTCTGATCGCAAGTTCATGGGAGACAATGTGCCGTACAGCTGTTGCTCAATGAACGTGATGTGGCCTTGCATCCACCACAGGATCACTCAGGCGGGCACCATTTACAAGTTTAATCCGAGTGTAAGCTGCCTATTTATATTATAATTTGTGTTAGGTAACAATGCTCACGGAAATACAATTGCTCGTCACACAATGGATGTGACTACAGTCGTCATCAAATAATCAACACTTGACATCTACCTACGTACTCGTCAATCAGGTACAAAAGGTTATCTACTCGTAGGTACTACATTAATTTGGCAACGGGGTATATTGGGTTAAGTGGGGTTTTACATAGGTAAAGATGTTAAAGGTTAAGGACTAGTTTGTATTGCGAATTTCACCGCGCGGTATTTTTCTCTTAATTCTCTGACATACTTAATCTTATACGAGTATTCGCACTGGCGCTGAAAAATTCGCGCCGAAAAAACCTGGTGTGGTAGATATTAAGGCGATACGGCGCAGATTTTACTCCGCGCAGAAAAAACCGCGCACTGAAAATTCGGATTGCGGACTCGGCCTAAGGCATTCGAATTAGAGAAATACCTACAATCTACACAGTTTGGTATACAAATCATTATATTTAAGTTGTATTTGTCAAATAAGTATATCTTAAATATAATTGTATGTATTGTAGCTACCCACAATTTAAAAGGATGAATAATGCAACGATAGTTATGATGATAATGGTGTTTAAATTATCTTGTTTAGTCTTGGAAGTTTTATGTGCGGTTTTATGGTATGACTTCAAAGGGAGCATTTACTATTTTTCTTATTCAAGCAAAGTTAGATTTGAGCTTCCAAGTCTAAAGAAACCTACCTAATTTAAGAAAGAAAGCGATGATCTAAAAATACCTATGTAGCAACTTTATCTCTATCTCATGGAATAGTGATCTTATTCCATGAGTATATCTAGGTAATTGTTAAACACAAAAAAGGTGTACTTTAATATTTCAGAATAAACTAACGATATCAGAGGATGGTTGTGAGGAAAAGTTAATTAGCGAAATGATGTCCGTCTCTTGGCGTTTTAATGCAGTGATGGCTCTCGTAATTATAGCTATGGTGAGTACCCTATTACCTTTTTATATGTAGGTAGGTAATAAAATGAGTATAATTCTAATCATAATACTTAACAATAGGCGCTTGGCTAATGCAAATGTCATAATAAGTAATTAATAAGTATTAAGTACTTTTTCATAACTTACACCGCCTCATCAGTCTAGGGTCTACAGACTATTTTTATTTCTGTTGCAGGTTATGGCAGTCTCTTCTACGAAATTTAATTCATAAAAGAGACTGCCATTTTACCATTTTTAAATTTATGATAAACTCTTTGTTTAATGAATTATTAACATTTAGTTTGACAAATAAAAATAAATTATTATAAGTAGGATTGATTGTTTTTGTATGTTTGGCGAAGACTCCGCCAAAATTAACCGATTTTGGTGATTCTTTCTTTTGGAAAGGTAAGTCATGGTCCCGAGGACTCCGAGACTAATTTTGTCTAGATCAGACAAGTAGGTAGTTTTAACTATAAAACCTCAAAAACTACTAGTGTGAGTTTAATCAAATTTGAGAGACTATCATCTGAACATGATTTTGGGTAGATTGGCACATTATCCCTAACACTGCAACGACTTACCTATAACAATTCTGGGTGACTCTTACCATTAGGAGAGCCGTGTGCTTGTTCGTTGTCTTATTCTTAGGTAGAGGCACAACCAGGGTATCCACGACTAGCCGAAGACACTAAGTATCAAGTTTTTTTTAATTAGAAAATTGGAAAAAACCCAATTTTCTTTTTGTTGCCCGACCCGGGATTCGAACCCGGGACCTCATACAGTCACGTCCAACAACTGAACCGCTAGACCACAGAGGCGACTTAATTTATTACAGATTTTGCAAGTAATAGCAGTGCGCTACCTTCATACTGCATACAAAAGTGGTCTCCATGTTGACAATCAAACCTCCTGTAATGCGTATTTGTTGCGATCGGACTCAAACAACGAGGAGCTACCGACCAAGAGGAAGTTATTTCGGAAGAGAAAATTTCGACAGTCACGCACAATGCAGTGGGTGACTGCCTACCGTCCGGGGAGGAAGTTCAACACCTCATCGGCATCTGATAACAGCTCTGACGAATTGTTGAAACCTATATATGAATAAAAAATAGTTAATAATTGCCGAGCCCTTGTACGAATCAAATCCTCTAAATAAACCAGGTTCCATAAAATGCATTTTATTTATGTGCTATGACAGTGACAATTGTCAGAGGCCTCGTCGTCGTCGGCACCCGATGTACGCTCCGTGACGGCACGTACCTACACGACAGCACTAAAAAAATCAATATGCGGCAGGTATATCATCAGGCAAATCGCTGTAAAACATTACCACTTCCACTAATGGTATTTTTGGTAATCATGGTCCCACTTATCCTATGCTCACCTCTTAGGAACAATTACTTATGAAATTATAAAAATAACTACGTTAATTAAAACCCAATTCAAAACTAAAGATTTAATATTAATTATATTGTAGACTATTATTTATATGTGCTATTAATATATTTTATATATTATTTTAATGCTAATATTATTATATGCTAATTCGAAGTCGGTGCAAAGCCAATTTAATACTTAATATACCTAATACTTAATATAATTACTAGTTTATTATTAGGTATTATTCAGTTAGGTTATTTAGTTTAATTATTAGTTTACTTTCTTATAATATAATTACCTATTGCTGAAATATTGGCGAAAGTAGATAAAAAATGCTCATAAAATAAAAACGAATGGGCCTATCTGAATCAAATTTGTATGGAACCAATTCGAAATTATTCTGCATCAACAAAAAAATAATTACGTAAATCGGTTCAGAAACCTCGGAGAAATCGGTGTACATACATAAAAAAATATACCAGCCGAATTGAGAACCTCCTCGTTTTCTTAACCATGGTTAAAATATAAAATGTATATTAAATTAAGTACGTATTTTATTAATTAAATTTACTAAAATTGGGACTACATTTTGATACGAGTATTTTAATCTAAAGTGTCACCAGATATGATCAAAACATGGCTACTTTAGTAGCACGCTTGTGTGTGGCGACTCATACGAAATCTTGGGGTCGGGTTGAGTTGGGTTTGGAAAGGTTTTTGTCGTAACGCGATTCCGAGCACACTGGTCTTGTTACGGAAATTTCTAAACGAGATTCCGTAATGTAATGCCGCATGTAGGTATGAGGTGGATCTCAACCAGGAGCCTCGTCGGGCTCCTGGATGCTGGCACCCTTAATTATGAATTTGTACATGTTTAATATCTTAAATAATTGGTCAGTAATTGGTCATAAATGGTCAGTATATTTCCGAATTTGGTCAGACTCGGTTTTTCTTAAAATGGAAAAATAAAATTTCAAGGTCAATATACAATTTTTGGCACCCCTGATCGCACGTACCAAAAAAATTGATATTGCATATAATTGGTCACTAAAAGTTCATAATTGGTCAGTATATTTCAGAATTTGGTCAGGCTCTGTTTCATAGATATTCGTAATTTAAATAATTTCAAGGTCACGAAATAGATTTTAGCACCCCTAAGTCCATCCTAAGTCCGTATAATGACCCAAATGAATTAATCAAATAATTGGTCATTAATTGGTCTTAATTGGTCAGTATATTTCAGGTACAGATGAGTTCGCAATTTCTAGATATTGTGATTAAAAAAGTGTGGGGTAAAATTATAAGGGAAATTTAATATTTTTAAAAACGTAAAATAGTTATTTTGTTTTCTGTGTTAGTATCATCTATAAATAAAATAAAATAACTATACCTACATAAGAACCAAGAACTTGTAATTGCTTAAATGATTTGATTTTATTAGGATGGACTTAGGGGTGCTAAAATCTATTTCGTGACCTTGAAATTATTTAAATTACGAATACCTATGAAACAGAGCCTGACCAAATTCTGAAATATACTGATCAATTATGACCTTTTAGTGACCAATTATATGCAATACCAATTTTTTTGGTATGTGCGATCAGGGGTGCCAAAAGTTGTATATTGACCTTGAAATTTTATTTTTCCATTTTAAGAAAAACCGAGCCTGACCAAATTCGGAAATATACTGACCATTTGTGATCAATTACTGACCAATTATTTAAGATATTAAACATGTCAAAATTCAAACTTAGGGGTGCCAACATCCAGGAGCCGCCTCGTCGGTGATTGGCGTCTCTTGGGCTGTGACGGTTGACGACATTCGAAAGGGTCAAGAAATTTATAGACAACAAAACGATAATGCAATATGGACAAACTGACTAGAAGATACTGACTGATATGACCAGTAAGGACACAGTACCTAAGCAAACATTAAGGGAAAGTAATAGGCAACTAGTAAGTACCTACTGTAGCTAATGAAACAGTAGACTGTCAGTGGCAAAGAAGGTTAAATTAACAAGAAAGATAACATTAGATACCTAATAAGTACCTTCTAGATAATTACTTCTAGTCTTTCCATATAACAAAAAATGCAATTAATAAAAAAACCGCTGAAAATCGCAATTTACAATAAATTAAAAAATAAATTACCTATTGCCGACATCAAAGATCCTTATCCGACAATTCAATTCGTAGATTTAAAATAACTCACAAGTTATTAGCGAACCTAATTATAATATAAACAACAAAATAATAATATACAAAAAAATTATAAAGTAAAATGTAATATGTAGTAATATTAAAAATAATCATAGAAGTAAGTTTTTTGATGCTTAAATGTTTTGCAGATAATAGCAATAGTAAAATCACATAAAAAGAACACTTAATACCTACTTACCTAATTAAGGCGACAACTCTCTAGATCGAGACCGCACCAAACATTCTTTGACTTGATGAGATATTATACAAGCACAAGGCTTTCCTGATGGTCCTGGTTTGCTAAAAACAGATCATCTGTCTCTCTGCCAGGCAGCTCGCTAGAGGTGAGTAGGGACAGGTTAAATAGGTCATTACGAACAAAAACACTACTAGAGAGCTGTGCAGCAATTTGTACAGCAAGGGATCTACCGCCTCATATATTTCTGTCACCATAATTGGTCTGTCAGGTACTAGGAAGCATAGGGTAGCCGGTAGACTTGCGCAACAGGCCTCTGGACAGCGACGCACCTGTAACATCTATGGTGTCTAGAGGTCACGCTTGTTTTTACCATCAGGGGAGACACGTTAGAGGTAAGCAAACTAGCTTACTGTGTCTCTAACATAAAAAATAAGCTATAACCACGCTTTATAGAACAAAAGTTTTTCACATCCAATACAGCGTACCTCCAAACCCGTACGTTCATTCCGTACACCGTTTGCTCTCCATATCGACTTTATCCTTGAGGTCAGACATGACATAAGTAACACAATTTGAAGTGTTCCTTTCCTATGGAATATAATTAAAAGGCCCCACCATTCCCTGTGTTGGTCTGAGTTCCTTGTTTAAAATAGACCATCTACCTATCTGCCAGACAGCTCGTAAGAGACGAACATACGTTAAATGGGTAATGACAGTAGGTGTACATGTCACTACACATTTAACGTATGCTCCGGTCCGGAGTGTAGGGTAGACGGTTGACAAGCACAATGTGTCTAGGATCCCGGTCACATGATTGTTCAGTCAGTTTTCACGCACGAAAAGGTAGGAAAAGGAACAACTAGGGTACCAACAACTAGCCGAAGACACTAAGTCCCGCAATGTGTTAAGTGGCAAGCCCATCGCCGACTGAGCACAAATTTATTCCCTGAACAAGTTACGTTATTAGAAAATTGAAAATAACAATTTTTTTTTTCGTTAACCAACCCGGAGATCGACTCCGGACTTCAAGGAGTCAAGTCCGACGCCGGATCGCTAGACACCACAGAGAGAGATTGTTAATAAGCTAAGGTTACCATGAAGAGCCCTGAGCTTGTTTGTTCTTTGTATTATGCCTAGAAAAAAATATAGGCCTCAATAACGTGACTTCTGAAACAATATTTACAAGTCTTAAGTCTTGTCTTTCGCAAACCGCTTACTGACGCACCTAGCAAGACCATCAGCTTCAATTATTTACACGTACCTACACATGCTGCTAGCTCAACGTGACATTGGTGCTGCTGTTCACAAACTAAACTTATATTAGACGCATGCTATCTTTTTCAAATGAATCAAAAACAAAAGAGATGGAACATATAACTAAGACATGTCACATTAGTCCGGACATATCAAATCGTGCTATTTCTAATCAACATTTTCCGAGTGATAGATTAAACTGTGGAAATGTCGTGTACCGACTAATCTGACAGCACTAAAAGTGTTTTGTCTCTTTCTGTAACTTTCTTTGAAAGAAGAGAGCGAAAACTTAAAATTATAGTTTAGAGAGTGCACATTAAATTTACCACCATTAGTTCTTTTACATACAAATAGGGATTTTTCAGAAAAAAGGCAAATTGATATAGACTCTACATACCTACCTACATTTGTGGAGAAGCGTTACGCTAGCTTACACTTGGTAATTGAATTGGTATCACTTAAGTGAAATAGCGCACGCAATTTTCTTTCACATTTTAATTTCTGTGTGACTAACGCATGATCGTGGCTGGGTTAAATATCGATTGCGTTTTCGCTGCAAGATAGCTAAAAACCAGCAGTTTGCGTGGTGATAAGACACCCAGCGCCTATAGACACCACAAATGTTACCGGAACGCCGCGTATACACTCCAAAGATGCTACCGGTGGGTCGCTGTCTTAATGTGAAGTTTATGACTCTACTGGCTGCCCTGTCCCCTTCTCTCGCACGGAATGACAACGGACGTTATAGCGGCAGGAACAGGTAAGAAGATGGTATCTATTCCAGCGAGCTGCTACTTTTAGACAAATCCGGTATCCTAGTTTTACATTGACCCGTGGGCTATAGGGACTACTGTAGCCTGCAGACATCATAAACTTGACAGTTGCGTCGCTAACCTGTGATCGAGGTGTTAGGTCTAATGTACAAGTCTACCCTTCCCTCCGGACAGGAACATATTGTTACCATGGCGGCAGGAATAGGTAAGGGAACGGCCGGGTAAGTTGCAGCACAGCACCCTGTCACAGTCATCTTATTGGTGATGAACCATTAAAACTATCCTTGTCCCTTACGAGCTACCAGGCAGATATGAAGATGGTTAATTTACATAGAGGACCCGGATTAATAAAGGGAGACCTTTAAGGAACAAAAACAAGGTGAGATGCTCTTGATATAAAAAAAACGCAAGATGCACAGTCTCGAACAAAACTGACACTCAAGTGTTGCTTATTTTTAGAAATAAGTAAATTAAAAAGCAGTGATGTATATCAAAATTTATTAAGCACCCCATTTTATCATAACATTTCCGCTTACTTTTAATTAAAACTTATCTACTTAATAATCACCATTAAATAATTTAAAAACAAACTATAATTAAGCTAAAGCATAAAATATTAGGTACAATAATTGGCTTAAATTATATTTTGGTAATAATGGTAATAATATCCTGGAGGTTACCATAAGCTCCTAAAGCAATATTATTCCCGGATAATAATTATCAAGTATTGTCATAAGAGAAAGACAATCTTAGCACTAAGGCTTTATAGTTGCTTTTATAAGTGGACATTTAGCAACATGGAAATAATACTGCTTTAAGCATTATGGAAACTAATAAGTTGACATTGGTTAATGTCTACAACTGTGTACTCATACAACAAAACGTCTGGTAGATTTTTAAAATATTGATAATTTTGAAAGGAATAAAAGTGAGTTTAAATCTATGTGATTTTGATTTAGTTTGGTCTAGGTTATCGGTAACTTTTCGGTAGTAAGAAAAAAAAAGTATCTTCACGCCCATATCCCCGAAGAGGTAGGCAGAGGCACAACCAGGGCACCCACGACTAGCCGAAGATACTAAGTCCCACAATGTGATAGGTGGCAAGCCTATAGCCAACAGGGCACATATCCTATCCCGAGCAACATTGTTTTTTATTACAAAATTGGAAAAACCCAATTTACTTTTTGTTGCCGACCCGGGATTCGAACCCGGAACCTCATGCAGTCGAGTCCAACAACTGAACCGCTAGACCACAGAGTAATAAGAATAAATAATATTATAAACTAGAAAAAGCTGCTAACATATCCCAATCAGACCTATGCGTGCTTTTTATAATAGTTTAAATAAGTCGAATTATACAGAGCACGGTAAACAAAGAAAATGATTATACAAAATGTTTTGTTACGAGAAAAAAATTTGAATTATTGTAAGCCTTGAAATAAAGTACAAACTCTGAAACTGTTTTATTAGATTAAAAAAAATCACCAGCTAACTTGACTATTGCCCGACTAAAACATAATTCTGACAATGCCTTTTACCTAATTAAAAAAATACGCAGTTTAAAATGAAGTGTTGGAATGTACTCGTTTAGACTCCACTATGATATATTTTATTGCGTTCAAAAAATACAAAGTGATTTTTTTATATCAGAAGCCAACTTCCACAAATCCAATCAAATATATTGCTTTGATTACATATTTTACATTTTTTGAAGCTATATCGAAATAAGGCTATTCTCAGTTGAGATTAAACTATTCCGCTTAGCAAAAATAGCACAAAAATTTTATTGACCCAAGGACCATCTCGATCACGTTAGCTTTTGGTCCACCCGTACAAAAGTTATGCTTAAGACAGAAATGTCAAACTTATAACACCTTTAACAAAATTTTATCGTTTTATCAGATTGCCGGAACATTTATAAATTACAAGTCAAGAATTGTAGTTTAAATACTCAAATGTAGCTACAACTCAACGAACATTCAATAAAACGTTGAACAGAAATTAATGAAAGCAGATATGTTTTATTTTTACAGCCTCGTGATCGTCGTATTCCACGTCCACTTTTCTAAACTAGCAGAACTTTTGAACTCGAAAGTGCACCGACATTAATTACAGACTTTTTCGTGTTTCTTTTAATTTAGTGCTATTTTGTTTAGATTTTTATCTCCAACTTCCCATATCATCAGTATTCCTTCCAACAACAGTCAAAATAAAAGTTTGACGGTTTAGTTTTATTTCTGTTGACGTGGTGGGTGGCAGCTAAGCCATCCTCACTTCAGCGAACTGGCCATTAATTGGTACACTAACAAATGAAGATATATAACAAACTCCAGAAAAACTTACAATTTTAAGTTAGTATAAACAACAAAAGATGAACATTGACAAATGTTTGGGCGAGGACTGTAACAAAAAAAAATGCTTTTAACAATTACTCTGGAATTTGAATTTCAATAGCAGCAAGTAGTAGTAGTCACAGGCCACAGTACAACAAAACATGTATATAAAAGATAAAACCAGAAATAAGTAAAAAAGCGAGACGAAATAATACACTTATAAATATTTAATACATTATCTGATCTAGTCATTGTTATTGTGATTTATTTCTCGTTCAAAAACTTGTG
>NJDC01009935.1:41809-58220 GCA_002245475.1 Calephelis virginiensis
AAATTTGACCGTTTAGTTTTATTTCTGTTAACGTGGTGGGTGGCAGCTAAGCCATCCTCACTTCAGCGAACTGGCCATTAATTGGTACACTCACAAATGCAGATATGCATATATTAGAACAAACTCCAGAAAAACTTACAATTTTAAGTTAGTATAAACAACAAAAGATGAACATTGACAAATGTTTGGGCGAGGACTGTAACAAAAAAAATGCTTTTAACAATTACTCTGGAATTTGAATTTCAATAGCAGCAAGTAGTAGTAGTCACAGGCCACAGTACAACAAAACATGTATATAAAAGATATAACCAGAAATAAGTTAAAAAGCGAGACGAAATAATACACTTATAAATATTTAATACATTATCTGATCTAGTCATTGTCATTGTGATTTATTTCTCATTCAAAAACTTGTGAATCTTATCTGGTTCCGCTAAATCTTTGAGGCGGTGAAGGTTGTCCCACCATAGTTTGAGGCGATGACGTCGGATCATACTGAACCATGGCGTGAGCGGACCTTCGAGGGTTGGTATAAACCTGAAAACAAATTGTAACTTATAGTTTTACTCTAATATTTTATACGATAAACTAGCGGCCCGCCCCGGCTTTGCACGGTTATGAAGTATACATATAAACCTTTCCTCATATATATAAAGTGATTGTATCTATTAGAAAAAACACATCAAAATCCGTTGCGTAGTTTCAAATATTTAAACATACATAGGGACAGAGGAAGCGACTTTGTTTTATACTATGTAGTGATTCGTAAATGAGCTTTATATTTTGTTTGTGGTAAGAAAGCTAATAATCACACTGCTCCCCTGATAGCAAAAGACCATCATAGCCAATAGACATAATAAATGTTATAGATACATATCGCAGTCTTGTGGTGGGGGTGTTACGCCTATCGTGCAATTCTACCGGCTACCCTACCCTTCGGACCGGAACATTATTATTGGTTTGTACATATTATCGGCTAACGGCCAATGTTAATAATGTATCTCAATCTAATGGATTTCGAGCAATCTAGATAGCTGCGTATCCAGCGGCCTATCCCATACCTAATTGCCTTATTTATCCTGTCCAGATATGTTATTGGCAAGCGATAACATAAAAATGGATCAAAATATCAATCTTGGACAGCACGTTTTGGATTAGGATTGATTATTAATATTGGCCGTAAAACAACTCGAACCTCCGACTCGAATCACGACAATGACGAGTACCAATAAATAATAAATAAATTTCACTGGACAAGTTACAGAATTGCTAGACAGGTCTGCAAAGATCGTCATATTTAACATGCTATACTCTTTGCCTACCCCGTAAGGGACTTGGCGTGAAGGTAAGTATTTAATGAAATTTCACAACTTTTAAAAAAAAAATATATTTTAGAATTTAGTATTTGAAGATATGGGGCATGATGTATGATAACAGATAAATATGAATAAGAAACCAGAATTTTCCCCCACATGACAAAAGAGATAAAGGGTTCGAATTCAAATTCTGTCAGGTAGAATTAAAACTTTTCTTTAAAAAAGGCATAATTTATCCCAAGCACAGAGAGGGTTAAAGTATTTTACAAGTGAGGAGCCTCAGCCAAAAGTGTGTACTTACAAAGAAATAAGTCAAAATTATGAATATAATTAGTAATAATAGTAAATATAGCAAGCTGTTTGCTTGCTGATGAAGAGATAACCGTGTCCCATAAACACCATTGATGTTGTAGATGCGTTAATGTCTTGTGGCTGAGATATTAGGTAGTGCAAGTCTACCTGCTACCCTACGTCATACCATTGTTATTAGTTGATCAATAATTAGTAGTATGTAAATAAAATTGAAGAATATGTTTCCAAATTCAAAATAACCATTTTTCTCAAGTGCTTAAGTTACTTGCATGATTCTTGAAAACAAAGTATTTTTACAAATGTTGTCAATTCTTTCTATTTCTTGATTGTTAAGGTTAATCTCTAGAATGATTCAAACGATTCGACAGGGGGTTTTAAAACCTCATCTACATCTATCATATCTACTAGGTGGTAGAGTTTCGCCGGATTAGTACCACCGCCTTACCTATTCCTGTCGCCATAACGTCATGATGTGTTCCGGTTTGGAAGGTAAGGTAGCCGGTAAACTTATTTTTGCTCGAGACCAAACATCCCGGTCTCAGGTTGGCAACGCACCATTACCACCTTTGGTGTATCTAGGCGGCGTGAATTTCTTACCATCAGGAAATCCGACTGCTTGTTTGCCTTCCAATATTATAAAAAAAAAACATGGGAAACACATTTAAGTAGAAAAACCTCGTTTTAACTCAATTAAATTTTTTATTTTTATTGACTGTAAATTACTTTATTTGTTTTTGTATTAATTTCACAATTGTACTCCTTATAGGCAGAATAAAGAGCTCAAAATCAAATTTGTCAACATCTAGCTATGTACCCATATTCGAACAACAAATGAATTATGAATTATAACTTCCACGCGAATAAAGTCGCAGGTTCAGCTATTTTTAAATAAACAAGCTGTAAATTTCAACATTTCGTGACATTATGAAACAATATATTTTTCCTACAGTCAGAATGTCCGTTCTCGTATTTGTGTTTAAGTATGGAACTAAACTAACACAAGTGGTTTAACACTTCTGTCTTATGTTGGCAACGCACGATTACTAACTTTAGTGTCTATAGGCGACAGCCTACATGCAGGAAACGGTCTATTTATTGCCTGTCAGATCGATAAAAAACATTAATATATTAAGACTTACGCATTAAATTCGTTCTTTGGCACAAAGCAGTATTCAGATATTTCATCAGAATTAGGTTTGATTTTGAAGTCATCTTGAAGGAATAGAATATGGTCAATCTCGTGTTCCCCAAACACGCCATCTCCTGGATCGTGGTAGTGTATTCTGGTTAAGTATGTGAATTGTTCTGGAGCCATCTAGACAAGGATAAAAAATATATTATAGAACCAACAATAGTTAATATATTTGCAAAACAGTTTAACATCTGACTCAATTACTATTATATTTAGATTATCGTCTGTGGGCTAGCGCTCCAGTGTCAGACTTGACTTCTTGAGGCCCAGGGTTTGAGCACCGGGTCGGCCAACAAAACAAATAGAATATGTATATTTTCAATTATCTAATAAAAAAAAATAACGTTGCCCGGGATTGGGATCGGTTGGCGATAGGCTTGCTACCTATCATATTGTGAGACTTAGTGTCTCCGGCTAGTTAGTCCCCGCATGCTTGTGTTATGGGTGTTAGTCAACGTTACTCATACATATAAATACTTAGATACCAGAATAAATTTAATGAACACCCAGACCCGGAAATGCAGACAATATCTAAATGTTCATCACACAAATGCCTGCCCCCGTCGGGAAACGAACCCGAGCCTCGCGGTTGATCGATGTAGTTAGGCGTGTAAGCTAGCCACTCAACCAATGAAGTAGAAGAAGTATTTTCCCGCCCATATAACCGAAGAGGTAGGCAGAGGCACAACCAGGGCACCCACAATTAGCCGAAGATACCAAGTCCCACAATGTGACAGGTGGCAAGCCTATCGACAACCAGGCATCCGGGCAACATTTTTTGTTTATTACAAAATTGAAAAAATTACATTTTCTTTTTTGTTGCCCGACCCGGGAATCGAACCTGGGATCTCATGAAGTCAAGTCCAACACATGGACCGCTAGACCACAGAGGTTAAGAGGTTGAGTATTAAGTTAATAACAAAAAACATATTTTTGTGACTAGCTTTTATTTGTAAGGGCTTTTCCTAGCAATATACCAGACGTATCAAATAAGCCAAAACACAACTCATCCTATTGGGAATATATGTCACGAATTGTAGGGAGTTCCTACCCTTACGATATGGAGCATGACAATGGAACATCAGATCAGCTCTATGTCATAATAGTTTTGCATTGTCATCCGATTTATACATGCATGCAAAATTTTAGCTCAAAGTGGATCAAATTTAACTTGCAAATTACACAAATACCTGCCCCGAGAATCGGCTACCAATCTCAGCACGGAAGGGTAATTCTCCTCTACCCATTTTCCCGTAGGAATGAAGTATTTTATCAGGGTAAAAAGTACCCTATGTTTATCAGGAATGATGTGAACTTCATTTTACATTTATTTTTATATATTATTCATTAACAATTTTTCCAATTGGTCCAGTAGTTTCCGAGTCTATTAGAACAAGCAATCAAGTCTTTTTTATTTATTATTATATAAGTTCTAATACCCGAGCGAAGCCAGGACAGGTTGCTAGTGTATAAACTCAACCGGCGACGACAAGGGACAAATTTTTTTAAACGGTTCCAGTAATTTTGAAGCTTATTCAATACAAACAAACAATCAAATCTTGTCTCTATTATTAGTATGTATGTAATATCACATACATAATAGTGACATATTTATATTTTATGAAATTTTGGATGAAAACATCTTAGATTTCTAGATGAGACTTGTTAAGCTATGTTTTTGGAGCATCAAAAAGAAATTTTAATGGCCGCTATTTCTGTTTAAATATAAATAAACTGGGCAGCTAGTTTATATATAGTATATAATTCTCGGCTTCGCATGGGTATAAAATATATATATAAACCTTCCTCTTTGTGTTTATCTATTAAAAAAAATCTCATAAAAATCCGTTGCGTAGTTTGAAAGATTTAAGCATCCAAAGGAACATAAGGACAGTTAACATAACTGTTTTATAGTATGTAGTGATAAAAATGCATTAAAGTTCTCTAAGGCTAATTCAATTTGGCTAATTTTCGTTTTGAATTATTAGTGGAAGTCCAGTTAAGGTTATATGATAAGAAAAAGACAAAACTGTGAGGAAACTAGGAAAACAATATTTCAAGTTTTCCCATAAAAACAGATTGGGTGGAAGGAAGCTTGCCACGACAGCTACTTATAAAAATTAGTTTTATACAAGCACTATCTTCCCCAAACTTATGTATGTAGTAAAACAGTTAACTTTAGATTCATTTAATCAAACACATACAGCCACACTCAGAGACGTTAATTATCTTTTAATCAGTCATTAAGTCAATATTTTCTAAACGAAATTGTGACTTAATAATAGATTAAATGTTAATTGATATATCTTAGTGGCATCTTTATTACCTCATCTAGGGGTATGCCTAGTTCAAAATTAAGCCTCCGTCTAGCTGCTGTTATTATGTCCTCTGGCTCGCCGTCAATATAAAGGGGGTGACTACAACATGCATTTGTATAATATTCTGGATATGTCACCTAAAATATGAAAAATGTTGAGTTACAGTAGTTAAAAATTAGCAATATTTGTAAGTTTTGTGTAAGTTAACAATATTGTGTGCTTTAATAACTAAAATTAACAATCCTCATAACTTAAAACTTGTCTTAAGTGCAAGTTCTGGAACCTAGTAAAATATATTCAACTTGTTTTACGGTTTTTGGTTTTGTTACACTAAAAATGTAGTGTAGTATCAAATTTACTATCATAAATAATGAAAATAGTGGGTTGTATAGCAATTATGTTATCCACTCTAGTTTATTTTGGTACAAATAACTTATTTCCATGTTGAGTGATCTATGAGGATTTTATACCCAAGTTTGTTAATTTTGTGTAGTTTTTCCAAATTTTTTTGTTAAACAAAGTATTTTTTTCAATATTGAAAGACAAACAAGCAGACGGATTTCCTGATGGTAAGAAATTCCAGCCACCTAGAGACACCAAAGGTGGCAATGGTGCGTTGCCAATCTGCGCCAGGTTAGGCCTTGCGCAAAGGGATCTTATTCTCCAAACCGGAACACGTCAACGGCAAGCACTGACATTATGGCGGCAGGAAAGTAAGGCGGTGGTAGGAAACCAGGTGAGCTCCTGCAGAACTATATCACCTAGTCAGACATCAAAGTGTTAGTGAAGGCAAGCCTATGCTCACCTCTTTTGAGCTGCCTGGCAGGAAGGCAGACATTCTATTCTGGAAAGGAGCATGAATCAACACAGGGAAGAAAGGAAAGTATTACATTTTTTTTAACATTTCACTCACTTTTTGACTAGATCTTCTTTGTAAAAGCATGTCTCCTCGTTTGTTAAATAGAAATACACTGAATGCTCTGTGGAGCAATATTTTGCCGTCCTCCCCAACTTTATGGCATTCACGTTTAGTAGCTGTGCCTATGAAATTATCTTTCTCATCAACAAGAATACATATATCCTTGTCTAAAGCATCAGCCTGTAGAAAGGAAATTATATATTTCTATAACATATTAAACATCATTATCACATACGTCACATTAACAAAAACTCTGTAAACTTAATATCTTGTCTACATACACAATTTAATTAATCTTATACAAAAATTATAAGTAAATTTGGTCATAAACCATGCCTATTGTGTTTTTGTATATATCATAGTTATTTTTAATCATTGTTTAGGCTTCATTCTAATATAAAGCAGAACTCAACAGTTTCAGCTTCATACTTTTATAGTATACATACAAAACCTATCAGACAAAACCTATATGTGATGTAATGAAGAACCATCATGATCACTTCAGTTTTCAAACAAAAATCCATATTGAAAACGGTCCATCAATTCAGAAGGAATCATGATAAAGACGGACATACACAAGCAGACACGTCGAACTTATAACATCACCAATTTTCAGTCAGGGGATTAAAAATTTTAGGTTTTACCTGCACTGGTTCAACACCGTCTGTTTTTGGTTGAGGTGTTGCCATCTCGGATGCCAGAAATCTTTTTTCAACCCGTAAAGTATTCCACACAGACGGAATCAGGCGTCTAAGCAGCATTTTGGCTGTAAAAAGAACCTGAAACCAACAAATTTATAATAGCAATTCTGAACTAATCTGTACTTTTACTATGCTATTTGTGACACTATACCAGACATTTCTGAAAAAGTTAAAGATTTTTGTACATTAAATAGAATTACAATAAATTGAGATTAGCACAAAATACCGAATTATAAAATAATTGATTTGAATCTTCTGGTTGACAAATAATAACAATATTAAGTATTAAATGTTGCTGACCTGTTATTTGTAAAATTTAAACTTGCTAGGTATTTTAAATTATAGTTACGTGTATCTATTTTTTTTACTTTTTACATGGGATGTAGTAATTATAAAAATAACACAAACAGTCAACGTATTTATACCACGATCCTGTCCTCAGCAAAGAGTATATTTTACTCTTTGATATAAACACTACGTAATAAGAGACGGGACTTCCATAGATACATAGAAAACCTGAATTTGTATAAAGTTTATTTGAAAAGGTATAACCCTTATAATTTGAAAGTAAGTCTACAGGCATTCAGATATAAGGCAACTAGTGTCATATGATTTGGGCGAACAGAAAACATAGCAAACTTTTTTTTAATTTTTTGATATGAAAGCTGCAATGGTCCTCAATTTTGACATGATTAATGGTTTTGACTTTTGAAACGTCAATTGTCATTTGTCATCTGTCATGTTGTTGTTTAATTGTATTCCAATAGAGGAAAGGCAAAGGATCTGAGTCCATAGAGCCTTTCATCTGTCATGTTAAATTTCCTTCAGTTTTGGAATTAGCTTTGAAATTTGCCATTAGTCAAGTTGAAAATTTTTGACCCGGTCGCGACCACTATTCAAAAAGGGTTTTTATAAAGGTATAAGATTAGCATTTCATGAAACATTTTTGCTTGAATGCTTGGAGGAAAAAGTTATATGCTTCTACGAAAAATGTTTGTAAATCGTACGCTTCGAAATCGAAGTTGGCTCAACCTATTGGGTTGCAAAATCGGTGGGGAGGTAGCTTAGGACCAGGAAAAGAATATAGGGGCATCCGTAAAATAACATTATTCTATGTATATAGAGCACTAATCAATAAATATTTTTTTTTGTTTTAGATACCATTCAATGATACGAGATCCTTATGTCATCCATATTGGTTGAGGTGAGGTTAAATCGTCATGTGAGTGATCAGCTATCTCAACAAGGAGCAGATCCGGACCATAAATTCGGTGTTGTGGAACCTCCAATGAAAATTAGTTTTATTCCGTTTTATGGATATAAATGTGCGTCTCATACCACAAGGCGCTGAATATTTTGATGTGCTGATAATTGCCAGTTTCGATATGCTTCATAGTCATCATTTTTAAAGTATTACAAACAATTATTTTTCGTGCTTACACGGTCGCCGTACAGTGGATAGTTGCGCTCAAGTCGCGAGTGTGGTGTACTTTTTACCGTAGGTAAGACATCAAAAAGGAATGGTTGCACCAGCAAGGTTTTTAGACAATGTCACGATTGATATATATTATGTAAAATAAAAATCTATTGAATAAAAAGTGTTTTACTCCTTTTCTAATTACAAACAACTACAACGAGAACATGGTTACCTAGGTATCTAGCTACAGAGTTAGGTAAACACCTAACTCAATCTCACGGTGATGGTGATGGTGATATAGTGTGACGTGCGGCCGTATTCAACTTTTTAAAGAGATATTGTGTATTTTTGTTAGCATTTTATACATTTAAAGGTAAATCTTCTGTTGCTAAAAAAACGAGTGATACATGTTTTTGAGGAATGCGACTTATTTCATTGGGTAGTACTCATAGTCCCTTACAAACTCTGCCTAGGTTCATTATTGGTCGCTGGTGGGTCATCGGTCCGAACAAAATGCCCATTTACCTTTGCATAGAATTATCAGATTTATCGAAATTAGTCATACGACGTCAAGGAAAGTCATTACGGCGTCTTCAGGAAGGAGGTGGCTAAATCTAATTATTCAATGAGATTTGGCGAGAATGAGGAAATACAAGATACACTAATTTATTCACGATTATTTCATTTGCACATTTTCATGGAACAAAATTGTTCAAAATACCACCAAAATTGACTTATTCCACATAAAATACACACAAAATTCAATAACTATTATGAGAAAACTACGACCACCTTTTCTCGATGGCACCTACTACTGTAATCTTTGGATGGTAAACCCATGTTAGTTTTTAATGTCGAATCCAGTGCGTCAATTGTAATCTTTATCAAATGGTATCTTATGGTAGTTTATCAAAATGTCGACTAGTGTTGCTGTACTATCGATAGTTTTCATCTGAATAAGACGGCCCTATCGATAGGAGTATCGATAGTATCGATTGTTCAAGATGAGTCAATACGTTTGTAAGAAATACTATCGATACTATCGATGCTATTGTTGGTCAAGGAGAGTAAACTATCGATGGTATTGATGCTATCGATGGTATTGTTAATCATAAATAAATAAATCATCGACAATATCGATACTTAAGATACGATCGATTATTTTAGATTATCGATAGTCTGACTACTTGAACAGATTAAAAATACGACTATATGGTTGAAGGTAATTAATGTTGGCAATAAATAATTACAAAGTTATGATCACTAACAAAACACAAAAAACAGTTTTAAACTTTTTAGAGGCATTTGAAGTGACGATTGACTATTATAAAAGAATATTGTTAATAACCAATTAACAAACAATTGTGGAACTTATTCGCGATTTCACCAAGAACCCCTATATTTTAGACGACTGTTAACGTATTTTAGGGGACTGTTTTAAATGGAAACAATCCCATAAGTAACGTTAATAGGTCCTAAAGTATAGGGGCTCTTGGTGAAATCGGGCATTAGTGTCTTTGGCTAGTCGTGGATGCCCTGGTTGTGCCTCTGCCTACTCCTTCGGGGATATGAACGTGAAGACACTTAACTACTTAGTTATTTTTGAAGATTATTTTATTGGTAACATTACTATTGGTATATGGTACAATACTATTTTCAATTGGTGACACATCGATAGTCTATAACAGTCGATAGTATCGATACTATCAATAGTTTTTAATATACGAGCACGATACTATCGATAGCATCGATATTTTCGGTAGCTTATTATTTACGAGCAACTTTACTTTCAATAGTGTCGATAGTATTTCTTACATACGAGAGTCTTGTCTGGTTTTAAGCTATCTATATTAACTACCTTTATACATTAACTGACAAAAATTGTACAGATAGCCACTAAAATTGACAAGTGTTACTGGAATACACGAAATTTAATAATTAAGTCTTAGGTACTCTAAGTAGCCCGGTCATTATACGATATTGAAAAAACAAATATTCCGACAGAGCTGAATTTTGGTAAAGACCTTTATTTTACTATAAAAATTAAAAATTTAAAAGTTCCCATTTGTCCTATAAGTGCTTCAGAAGTTATTCGGGGTCAAAGGTCAAAATTTTAGGTTTTTGATTTTTTCTCAAAAACTGTAAGTTTTTTTGAAAAAAATATTCCAGACCAAATTTGTAAATCTCAAAATTCTCTACAAAAATGGTCCATATATTTTTTTCTATAAGTATTACCGTTCCTCAGATATCACGATTCTAAGAGTCACGTTATATATAATGTGCACACGTTTCCACACCACCTGTGAGGTAGTGTACTCAGCGCGTTTTTTTAACGTGGTTTCCCCAGTAGGCCTATTCCACGAATCGCTATTACGTAATTTTTTGTCACAATATTTATTTCACTGCATAGAGCATTTGGGTTGATAATGTTTATGAACTGTAATTTTTAGTTTGATTTCTTTTGATGCTTTAATCTGATTCATTTTCGTTATAGTTAACTTCAACAATCATGTCTTCTGCGATTTCTTCTTCTTCTTCCTCTTCTTCTCCTTGCTGAGTGTTCATATATTGTTCAAGTAATGATGTATCAGTAGTCTCTTCATCAGCTTCACATGAATCATCCTCTGTTGTACTTAACTCAACATTTGAATAAGACTGACTTCGGCAATTGGTACACGCAGGTGAACACTGTAGCCCTACTTTTCTACAGCCGCATTTGGCACTACAACCTTTCTTGCAATAGCAAAAAATTTTGTTAAGAAGTTTTTTAGGTGCAGGGGAAAGCAAAGTTGTAATTGGTTCCAGAGTATTATTTACTAATTTTCAACCCCAGTCTTCAGGTTTAAGCTGATTACTTTGCCATGTCCGTACTTGATAATATACCTGATACAAGTGCTGAATAGTGGATGCTGATGTTGGAGGAAGACAAGATAGCTGCACTTGCTTCTTGTTTCGGGTATTTTTGACAAACGTTAAATATCTGTACTTAGTTACTTATCTTGGAGCTCCATAAACTGCAAGAAGAAATCGAATTCCTTTCGTAATAATTGCCTGAGGTGGAGAATCAATGTCCGTAAAGACTTTCGCACAGTCAATTAAATCTTGTTTTTCAAATAATTTTAAAACTGAATTTTTGCCCCTTCTGTACATTGCTGACGTAGTATCGCAACCGGTTATTGCATGTAAAAATAAAATATAGTTTGGCATTTTGAGTAAGCTGATAGACTTTTCGAAGAATAGATTTCTGTTCGCTTTTGAGTCTTTCCAGGTTTCAGAGAGTAAATATTTTTATCAATTGGAGCCCTTGCAGTAGAACCAACGGATCAACATCTTCACCCACTACAATTGCTGTGTTTGTTGCATTGAATTTTTCTGTTGCTGTTTAAATTATGAGAACATCAGCGTCATTATTAGCTTGTTTAACTTCAATATTTGCAACCGTCAATTTGTCACTGAACTTGGAAATAAAACCAGATTTATTATTAATATTAGCTAAGAATTGTTGTTGATTTGGTGGAACTGTCATAAATTCATCGAATATCATGTCAGCAGCTAAGGGGACTAACTAGTTACTAACCTCGCAGTTTTGACAACTTCACCGAGCTTTGTGGGCCGAGCAGAGTGCTCAGTCCCAGACATCATTATTTACATGCATTGGACTGTTACCTTCAACGCCAGCAACAAGGGCTGTCTCCTGGGAGACCGTACCTCGACTTGGTGCTGCGTTCTGGTTACTGGGTGGACTTGATGGAGGAATAGTGGCGGCTCGTCGCTGATGTGTGTGCACATTATATATAACGTGAATCTTAGAATCGTGATATCTGAGGAACGGTAATACTTATAGGGACCATTAATGTAGATAATTTTGAGATCTGAAAATTTGGTCTGAGCTATTTTTTCAAAAAAACTTACGTTTTTGAGAAAAACTCAAAAAACCTAAAATTTTGACCTTTGACCCCGAATAACTTCTGAAGCATTTATAGGACAGACGGGGACTTTTAAATTTTTGGTATTATAGTAAATTAAAGGTCTTTACCAAAATTCAGCTCTGTCGGAATTTTTGTTCTTTCATTACTGTTTTCAGGTCTACATTGACCGGATTAAAGTATATGTACACAAAACTTAACAACTATGAAAAAAAATCTGCGTCCATTTGTGCTCTCGATTCTATCGAAATCCCAAATATTTTATTGACAAAATTTAAATAAGTGCTTTCAGAATAGCAAGTTCGGTAGATCCATCATAACACAATGTTTTATAATGAGATAAGTACAAACCAGTATATTTTGTTCGGTAGATCCATCTTGAGTTTTTTAAAACCTAAGAAACAATAGAAAGGAAAGGGTGATTTGATGCAATATGTTAGTTTTTTACACTGAGCTCAAAGGCCAAAGCACTGCTGTGTGTTATGTCTGATAAGTACGGATAGGCAACGTTAAAACAGAACAGCACTGTACTAGCTGATAATTCCAACTGGTACTCTCAGATTTATTAAGCTAACTAGCTGTAATAAAAAGTAATTAAAGACTCATTATTAAATCGTTTGCTGTTTTCTTACATGTTTTTCTATCGAAACGCAAGCAAGATAAAAAGGCGTTTAACCTTGGAGTGCCTTTATGGAATCATGCAAAGGCACTCAAAGGCTAAACGTCTTTTGATAATAAAATACAGGCGCAAATTAAAAATTGATGCTTTGGTTTCTGTGGTTGTATAAACCGGGATAATAAACTGCTACCTAACAAACGGTATTTTCTAATACCAATTTACACTTGTGAAGAAAAAAAAATACTACAAACAGTCAGCTGGTTACCAAAGCCCATGTTTGTCGGGGGTCTCACTTTAACTTTGCTAATTATCAAATGAATCATGTCACAATTAGGTACCTATTTCCTAAACTCTGAATACGAATGCATAATAAACGAATATAATTAAATTTTATCATTGGCAGTGAATATGCTTGTCAGTCGAAACACAAAACTGCAATAACGAACTTAGGTAAATTTCAATACCAGGTACTTAGGTAGGTAGGTTAGTCAATTATGTAAACAAAAATATGCATTACATGTTATAGACTATAATTCAAATTTTGATCAAATTTATGTGACTATTACTGAAACATGAAAATAACAATAGAAATTCTTCTTTGAAATCCATTTATAAATTGCATAAAAAACATATTATAGTCCTCAAGACAAATCTGAAGTCACTCGAAAAATAGTAATAATGACGTAATAGATAGTATGTAGATACCTACACGTTTCTCCCAGGTCCAGATTCAGGGGAGGGCTACCGGGACAAAAGTTTTGGGGCCTCCGCAATGAGGGTAACACGATAGAGACTTCGTAACAAATTCTTTCAAATTCCGACCAGTAACCACTAGTGAATACCTTATTTTATCTAAAATACCTTCAACACTTTGTAGGTAGACATATGATTATATTGGTCTTACATATTTATAGAAAACTCGACTGTTAAATCAGAGAAAACATGTTTTATTTTATCCAGCAAAATTTGGGGGCGGGGTGTCTCTACTCTTTTGTCGACCCGAACCCTTCAGACCTTTCAATTCATGCTGGTTTTTTCGTGGAATACTAATACAATAGCTTTGTTTTTGAGACTTAATGACTACTCCGTTCTTTCATATTCATTTCATTCTTCCATATGCCAAGAAATAAATGAATTCGGTTCCCGTTGCCCTTAGGAGGGCTAAATATCGAAGACGTAGGCAATTCCATTGAGTTGGGTTTTCTTAATGAAAAAATGAAATAAGAAAATTTAGTTACGAAATGCTTATTCCACGAAAACTTATGCGTCTGAAAAAAGCGACAGCTTCTATTAATTTACATCAAAATAAAACACTAATGTAGGTACACTGATTAAAAAGCGTATCGAGTGTACAAGCCAATGTTTGTAGGTATGCATGTATGTATGTATTCACCTACGACTAGCGGAAGAAAGTAACAATCCCACAATGTGATAGGTGGCAATTGTTTACTTATGCAGTTCCAAGAAACGTTGTTTTTATTAGAGAATTGAAAAAAATCACATTTTTATTTTGTTGTACGACCCTAGAACCCGGGACCTCGTGAAGGCATATCCAACCCCGGACCACTAGACCACAGAGGAGAGAGAGAGAGACCATTTATGTGTATTAGAAAATAAAAATTAAGTAAACCACAATTTTTTCAATAACAAAAAAATCTTTTAATTTCCTAGACTTGCTAGTCTGAGAATGTTGTACAGAGCGCAAATAAGTCAAAAACTGAATTTTTTTGTACAGTGAATCGGCAAGCAAGCCAAAAGGTTACGTGATTGATAATTAGTGGATACTGTTTCTCACGCACATCTGCAAAATAAGCAGTGATAGGAACAGGTAGTGCCTATTTGCCTAAACTTCGAAGAATTGTCACAAGAAACGGAGACTTCCTTAGGACCAAAATTTTTTGGGCCATCTTTTGTGAAATTCGAGACAAAACTTAAAATTAATACATTTAAATATGTGATTTGGAATAAATGATTCGTCTTTATTTACCTAAACTTTGCGACTAGGCATAACATAATAAATAATATACCGCCGTTACAACCATATTATCATGGAGTTATAAATTATCTTGTCACGAACGGTATTTCAAGCCCTGGTCCTTACATATATCTTCATTTTGACTTGCATTCAGATGAGGTTGCGGTTGAAAATTCGATGTTTTGTTTGATGACAACTTGAGTAGTTTTGATCCCATCTTTATAAATTAAAGTTTTTTTTTAATTTTTGTTTTGTTTTTGCATTAAGCATAAAAGTAAAAATATAGGTAACAGTGATAGAGAAAACGATAAAATTAATGGTAATGATATTGAAGGTGGCGGCGATGGTGATGGAGAGACAGTGTTAGTGACGACACCGTGATGGTGTCGTGACGATGTTCCGACGGTGTCGGTGTTGGTGACAATATCATTACTGTGTCGTGATGAGATAATGACAATATCGTTATGGAGTCGGGATGGCGACGGTAAAGATAATTTCGTTACTATGTTGTGACGGTGTCATGATGATTTCGTGAATGTGTTTGATGAAGTGACACTGTTTCATGAATCAGAATCAGTAACATAATCATGAAGTGACGCTATCTTGATAGTAACGGTCAAGATGTACTAGACTTTTGTGTATCAGGTATTATTGAATGCTGTGCTATTGAAATTATTGAGCACAAAATAGTTGTTATTGTCATCTATAGACCACCGAAACAGAATTTTGATTCATGCAACACGTTTTTTACTAAATTTACTGATATTCTCGAATGCTATTGTTACAAATAGAATAAAAGAGCTATTGTATGTGGTGATTTTAAAATAGATTTTCTCCGTGAAACCAAATTAAACTCACAATTCAAGCAGCTTCTGAAGAGCTTTAACTTAAAAACTGCAATTTGGAAGCCAACCAGACCTATTTCAGGCTCCTGTATAGATAATTTCTTTTATAATATCCCAGGCTGTAAAAGTGATATTTTAGACCTAGCTCTGTCTGACCACACAGCTCAAATATTGGCATGTCCTGTGCAAAAAAGTTATCGCTTCACATATTGGTATGTAGAGAAACGAATTTTTTCTGAGGAAAACATGTCGAAATTTAAGGACTGTATAGGTAGTATCAGTTTTTGCGATGTTTTTGAAGAAAGTTGTGCCAATGCAGCATTCAATAAATTTCACAATGAGTTTAAATTATTTTTTGATTTGTGTTTTCCAAAAGTAAAAGTTAAGATACCATTGTTAAAAAGACCTAATTGGATAACACCTGGAATTAAAAAATGTTGCAAGCGTAAAAGAACCATGTTATGGAAATATAGATTATCTCGCAATGAACAATACAAGT
The DNA here is from genome assembly GCA_002245475.1 of Calephelis virginiensis. Classification (NCBI taxonomy): domain Eukaryota; kingdom Metazoa; phylum Arthropoda; class Insecta; order Lepidoptera; family Riodinidae; genus Calephelis; species Calephelis virginiensis. The sequence goes on from NJDC01009935.1 coordinate 57,849, forward strand.
TCAAATTTAAAATATATTCACAAAGATTAAAGAAAATTATAACTCAAACACGCAAAATTAAAAATAGTTATTTTATTACTAAATCGACAAATAAAGTTAGGCAACATGGAAAGTAATTAAAGATACTGTAATAAATAAACCTAAAGATGAAATCAATTACATAATATATAATAATAATAGGGTTAATGATCCTAAGGAAATTGCTCAAATTTTCAATGAAAAAACACAAACAATGTTTTTTTTATTCTGTGCCTAGTTGCTCGAAATCTATGTTTTTGGCGCCTACAATACCTCAAGATGTTGAAAATGTTATAAAATCACTTAAAAATACTAATAGTACAGGCTATGATGAAATAACAACATCTTGTATAA
>NJDC01009935.1:60315-72914 GCA_002245475.1 Calephelis virginiensis
TACTCTCAGATTTATTAAGCTAACTAGCTGTAATAAAAAGTAATTACAGACTCATTATTAAATCGTTTGCTGTTTTCTTCCATGTTTTTCTATCGAAATGCAAGCAAGATAAAAAGGCTTTTAACCTTGGAGTGCCTTTATGGAATCATGCAAAGGCACTCAAAGGCTAAACGTCTTTTGATAATAAACTACAGGCGCAAATTAAAAATTGATGCTTTGGTTTCTGTGGTTGTATAAACCGGGATAATAAATTGCTACCTAACAAACGGTATTTGCTAATACCAATTTACACTTGTGAAGAAAAAAAAATACTACAAACAGTCAGCTGGTTACCAAAGCCCATGTTTGTCGTGGGTTTCACTTTAACTTTGCTAATTATCAAATGAATCATGTCACAATTAGGTACCTATTTCCTAAACTCTGAATGCGAATGCATAATAAACGAATATAATTAAATTTTATCATTGGCAGTGAATATGCTTGGCAGTAGAAACACAAAACTGCAATAACGAACTAAGGTAAATTTCAATACCAGGTACTTAGGTAGGTAGGTATGTCAATTATGTAAACAAAAACATGCATTACATGTTATAGACTATAATTCAAATTTTTATCAAATTTATGTGACTATCACTGAAACATGAAAATAACAATAGAAATTCTTCTATGAAATCCATTTATAAATTGCATAAAAAACATATTATAGTCCCCAAGACAAATCTGAAGTCGCTCGAAAAATAGTAATACCGACGTAATAGATAGTATGTAGATACCTACACGTTTCTCCCAGGTCCAGATTCAGGGGAGGGCTACCGGGACAAAAGCTTTGGGGCCTCCACAATGAGGGTCAGACGCTAGAGCATAACATAATAAATGATATACCGCGGTTTCAACCATATTATTATGGAGTTATAAATTATCTTGTCATGAACGGTATTTCAAGCCCTGGTCCTTACATATCTCTTTATTTTGACTTGCATTCAGATGAGGTTGCGGTTGAAACTTCGATGGTTTGTTTGATGACAACTTGAGTAGTTTCGATCCCATCTTTATAAATTAAAGTTTTTTTAAATTTTTGTTTTGTTTTTGCATCAAGCTAAAAAGTAAAAATATAGGTAACAGTGATAGAGAAAGCGATAAAATTAATGGTAATGATATTGAAGGTGGCGGCGATGGTAAGGGAGACAGTGTTGGTGACGACACCGTGATGGTGTCGTGACGATGTTCCGACGGTGTCGGTGTTGGTGACAATATCATTACTGTGTCGTGATGAGATAATGACAATATCGTTATGGAGTCAGGATGGCGACGGTGAAGATAATTTCGTTACTGTGTTGCGACGGTGTCATGATGATTTCGTGAATGTGTTTGATGAAGTGTCACTGTTTCATGAATCAGAATCAGTAACATAATCATGAAGTGACGCTATCTAGATGGTAACGGTCATAATGATGTTTTGCTGTGTCGTGACGATGGCATGTTGCGAATATGACCGTGTTGCGATAGTGACGCTGTTGGTCATGATATCGTGACGGTGTCGCAAGATTTTTATGTTACGAGTAGGATTGAGACAGTGCAGTGACTGTATCGTAATGATGTGCGGGCAATGTTGTTGTTGGTGATGATGTTTTAAAGACATTGTGTTGCGACTCTGATCATACCATAGAAAGCAAATCAGACTTATTTAGTTGTTATCAGACTCCTCCTGTAGTATAGTCAAGTTTATTACAAAAAAGTAAGGTCATACGTAGCTGACTATACAAGCGAAAGATGGAAAAGTCTGTTTGTTGAGATTTCACCATTAGATCTAACCTACTGGTCAGTAACGCGCACGATCCGGAAACAGATATAGCTCCGCTAGTTATACCCGATATACGTCCCAGATTGGACGATTTTGACAAAGTTTAATGCCTAGGCAATACTTTTTGTTCACTCTGTACTCTCTCGTCTCTACTCTGCTGGCCGTATATATCTTCGTAATATATCTGTTTAATAGGTGATTAAATAGAGCGTAGAGTGCTCAGAGAACCTATCAGAGATCTTAGCCAAGAAACAGTTGATATTGGGTGAGAAATTTAGCTTTCGGACAGTCTATTCATGCACCAATCAAGTGCAACGCCTCAACCTCATGGAACACTATCTAGACGGTCTAAATCTATTCAGACCGTCTAGTATGTGTTCCATGAGGTTAAACTAAAGACTAAGCCCCATATATACTCAAGTACTATTTTATAGTCAAGCCAAGCCAAGCGTCATGCCGGTAAGCTCTTGCACGCGGCCTTATCTATAAGCCAAATGGGCGTATCAGATAGGCGAGTATCTTCTCTTAACAAAATAATAAAGTAAAATAGCAAAGATTTCATGTAAACAGAGAGTAGATGTAAACAGAGGTGAGAGTACCGCGGGGCTCGGTACTTTCTCCGTTGCTATACGTCCACTCTGCAAACGCTATAACTCGACTGCCGAGAATAAAATACAGTAGTGCTCTGAGTAGACCCATTCTCAAACCGTACACCGTCTTAATGTTTGGTAGAATAATCCTGTGAGAAACAAAACTTAGTACCTACTCATTCTAGAGTCTAGACACTAATGTCTAGTTGGGATCAAATATATTACGAGTCATAAACAAAGTTAAGTTCATAAGTAGACGTTTGTTTTGTCTCATAAATAAATTAATTTTAGGTTATTTAATAGTAGTCTCAGGGTCCAAGTATGTCTATTTAGAACTACTTCTAGGTTTAATTATTTTTGATGTCACTTAAACTTTATTGTATACAAATAAAAATTGTGACTACAAAAGGCGAACTTTATGCTATTCATTATGCTAACATTCTCTCACAGTCAACCTTTAGGCCAACAGAGATCAAATATGTAGGTAACACTTAATTTACAAAAACAAGGAATGAACACATGTTAATATTGGCGTCAAACAGGGTTGTGTGTTATCAGCACGCTTGTTTATCTTATATTTGGACTTCTTCAAAGGTTAAGACCATTGAATGTGGGAATGCGTATGGGTGACTAAGTGGTGAACTGCCTGCTTTATGCAGATGATGCTGTACTTTTGGGCTCTACACCATCTGAGCAGCAAACACTGGTCACAGTTATGGAAGGAGATTGTATAGAAAGGGGCTTACATTTGAATGAGATGAAAACCAAAATAATATTGTTTGAAACGGACGTAGCCAGAACCAATGTAAAAGTTTTGGTTGATGATTTAGTGTTGGAGCAAGTGAATGAAATTGTATATCTTGGTTGTGCTTTTAGCAGGGATGAAAGGTACATCACAGATGTAGACAGGAGAGTGTGCGCAGGGAATAGTGTGAATGTAATATATACTCGTATAATAGTAAAACAGTAAGCTATTTCAAAGCGAGGTTTTGAGTCAAAAAGCTTGACTCGCTTTGCATAATTCTGTGCTTATCCCAACGTTATTGTATGGAAACGAGAGTTGGGTATGTCAGAAAAAGCATGAAAGTAGGATAAATACGGTCGCAATGAGAGCGCTACGGAAAATCTGAGGTGTAACGCTCGCTGACCGCATTCGTAACAGTGAGATCCGAGAAGGAGTGGGATTGAAAGAAAGTGTTGGTGTTAAAATGCGAAAGGGTGTGCTCCACTGGTTCAGTCAAATAGAACGAACGACAGATGAATGATTGAAAAAGCAGATATACAATGCGAATGTGGATGGATGTATTGTGTGTGTATACGTATGATGGATTCTGCGATCGGATATTATCCGAGGGTGGTGTCTAAAGTCTCCGAAACCGTCGTGTTTGTATGAAAAGGGTTATTAATGTGAAGGAAGCTAGACAGGGTTGTCAGGATCATGAGGTCTGGCATTCGATACTATTTGCCAACCCCGTAAGGGACTTGGCGTGAAGATATGTGTGTATGTAGGAATGAATATATAGATTTGAATTTTAATGATATTACTTCATACTTCGTACACAACACAGTAGACAAAAATACGATAATTAAGCAATATATAACTATATATAAATAAATAATAATTCATAGATAGGTATATTGTGGGAGCAAAGTAAGTCTTATCTTTATATTTAAACAGGGAAGTAATTAGTTTTAAATTTGAAAAAAATCTGGCAATCAAAATAATTTTAAAGAAATTACTGTGAATAAAGGTTGAATTGCACTCAGCCTATGCCTGCCAGTTTAATTATTGTTTTAAATCAGAGGTTCCCAAACTTATTTCATGTAACGCCCACTTTGAAAATCAGTTGTTTTGTAGCGCCCCCCCCCCCTCGTTTTTTTCTTGTCAATAACCTCAATAACATATTTGTTGCGCCTAGTTTAAAAAAAAAACATTTTTTTCAAGATTTATACCGCCCCCCTCTAGGCTTCCAGCGCCCACAAGGGGGCGTTATCGCCCACTTTGGGAAAGGCTGTTTTAAATCATAAAGCGTTATTGCGAGTTAATTTCCTTGCTATTGTTTTCTGTTTTCATGTTATTGTTAAAAAAAGAGTTCATAGAATGAAAGATTTTATGTGGGTAAAAGTACTTATCATGAATTCATGAATTTTCTCAAAAAGGGGATAAAAATCAGAGTGTATCATTTAGACGCAAAATAGGTTTTACCCTGGTTAAGATAGCTATGTATTTTGAAACCATAAAGGTTTCTACGTTACGACGTTGGCCGCATTCAACTTAGAGGAATTCGAATTGTCAATGACCGGGCAATTACCAATCGGCTTGATTCCTTAGCGTTGCGTAGAGATGTTGGGTCACTCAGTGTTCTTTATCGCATCTATCATGGGGAATGCTCTGAGGAGTTGTTTGGTTTAATTCCAGCTGCTGATTTCAACCTTCGGACATCGCGTCAGAGCTTAAGGAATCATGCCCATCATCTCGATGCGTGGCGATCTACAACTGTGCGATTCCGAAGACATTTTTTACCCCGTATAACACCTTTTGTGGAATTAGTTACCGAGGGCGGTATTCCCAAATGATTATGACTTAGGAACCTTCAAGAAAAGAGCGTACTCCTTCCTTAAAGTTCGACAACGCATCTGTGATACTCCTGGTGTTGCAGATGTCCGTGGGCGGAGGTGATCAGTTTCCATCAGGTGACCCACTTGCTCGTTTGCCTCCTCTTCTATAAAAAAACTTGTTAACTACTGCAATTCTTTATTCCATTAGATACTCCATTCGTGATTCAAAAAAGCGCTCGTGTAATAGAATAACTTTGTTCCTTTATCTAATCTGCCATTATATCCAGACCATCTGCCTACCTGCCTAGCAACTTGTAAAAGGCGGCATGGCGTAAATTAGTAATGACTCGTTACCAACAACAGTGATAAAGCGCTGTGCGGCAATTTGACTGGTTGGAGATCCACCTACTTGTCTATTCCCGTCGCTATATCGACAGTGTTAGGCACTGTCGTATTCCGAATCGGATTTGCAAATTAGGTCTTTTATATCTATAGCATCTATGGTATGTATTTGCTAAGGCTGTTGTCTGCCATCAGATGGGCTGGGTATTTGTCGTTTTGCTATTTAATACAAAGAAAATAATAGAAGAATAACAAAAATCATGTTCATGTTCTTTAGATTATTTATCATTACACAAAAATGGTGGTGATTTTGGAGGGGCGTCATAGATATGTGATATGTTGTGTTTTTGAAAACAAGAATAAGAAAGAACTCTTCCAAGAGGTAATCTTTTATAAAGTACCAGCCTTTTTTAAATCAAGTAAATAAAGGTTAATCCAAAAAAGAATTTAAGATCGTTCCGAAGCAATATTGCAATGTATCTAAGAGTCTTATCAATATGGGTATTGGAATTGTAATTTCATTTGGTTGTACATTCTTAATTACAAAAAAACTGCTACTTCACAATATCTGAAAACTCAGATTAATATCGGAGAGTTGACAGCCCTAGCCTTCTAATGTTTCAGCGAGCTTATTAAGTTGTTTTCAAATTTCTTCCCCCATGACTCTTCTGTTCGTCATGATTGAATGGCTCTCAATTTCCTACAGTAATTTGGTCTGTGCAAATAGTTTCGCTACAGTTATGCATTTCGTGTGAGGAAACGGTGGCAATGGTTTTGGTGCACGCGAACTTCAGATTATTTTGATATTTTGCTGAACGACACCTGTATTTTTCTTCCAATACATTGTTATCACCCAAACTTTATCGCTTTAGCTTGAATGCGCGATATCGGTACAATCTTTCCTTCTTTTAGTTTTGTTTCATTGAGGTACGGATATGAAATCGAACCTTTGCTATTCTAAGTTTCAGATATGACCTGCAATGCTACTTTTAAATGATTTAGAGAGATTTCTGTGTCTTGACGAATATACCCTACTAATTGTAATAATAATGCAAATTAAATAGGCGGTTTCTAATAACACTTAAGTTTTGTACTTGAACTGTGAAGCATTAGGGATTTTAGACGTCAACTGGAATCTATTAGAGGTGATTTGTGGCCGTAATACACTAACACTAATTTCAAGTAAAATTCTACTAAATATGGCCGATATTTAGTGGGATTCAATAAATTATTATTAAATGTACATATTTAAGATAAGTTTATAAATACGTGAAGTAAAAACTTTGGACCCCTTTTTACGAAAATTGCGCTGACGGGGGAGTATGAAATTTGGTACAGAAATTTGGTAAAAGTGCAGAATTCTGATATATCTTACTATTTTATATAAAATTCCCGTGTTAGTGACTTTACTCCTCTGAAACGGCTTGACTGATTCTCATGAAATTTTATGAGCATATTGAGTAGGTCTGAGAATCGGCTAACGTCTATTTTTTATAACCCTAAGTGATGAGGGTGAACAAGAGAAAAAAATAGCAGAACAACGTCTGCCGGGTCAGCTAGTTTTTCTATAAAAATACTTATAAAGTGGATTAAATAAGAAATGAAACATTACACATGCTACCATGTATTTAAAACACAAAAACAAATATATTTATGATAACGATAAAACACCACATATGGCACACAAACTATATAACGTTTAGAAACAAAGTAGTTGGTCTTAATAAACGAAGATGGCATTTTTATCAAAAAGGCATTAAAATTTATTATGGTCCAGTTTCGACCAATGGGCGACCACTAGAACAAAAAATGTTTATTTCCCCTCAAAAATACAAAAAATTAAAAAAAGTATAAATATACTTTGGACAAGTTACACAAATTTAATCTAACCACAAAATCAGCAAATTATATGTACATACATACATACTTACATATCTTCACGCCAAGTCCCTTTACGGGGTAATCAGAGAGTATCGAGTGCCAGACGTTACGATCCTTACAAACCTGTCTTGCTTCTTTCACATTCATAACACTTTTCATACAAACACGCCAGTTTCGGAGACTCTTGACACCACCCTTGGTTAATACCCAAGTGATCTGATCGTGAAATGTCAGCCTTAGTCTCCCCGGGTACCTACATCCATCCACATTCGCATTGTATATCTGCTTTGTCAATCTTTCATCTGTCATTCTTTCCACATGATCTACCCTTTCTCATTTTAACACCAAAACTTTCTTTCAATTCCACTCTTTCTCGGATCTCACTGTTACGAATGCGGTCAGCGAGCGTTACACCACAGATTTTCCGTAGTGCTCTCATTTCGACCGCATTTATCCTACTTTCATGCTCTTTCTGACAACTCTCGCTTCCAAACAATCACGTTAGAATAAGCACAGAATTATACAAAGCGAGTCTACCTTTTTGACTCATAACCTCGCTTTGGAATAGCTTATCCAACGCTCCATTCACACTATTCTCTGCACTCACTCTTCTCTCTACATCCGCGGTGTACTTTCCATCCCTGCTAAAAGCACAACCAAGATATACAATTTCATTCACTTGTTCCAGCACTACATCATCAACCAAAACTCTTACATCCGTTCTGGCTACGTCTCTTTCAAACACCATTATTTTGGTTTTCATCACATTCAAATGTAAGCCCATTTCTTTACATTCCCTTTCCATAACTGTGAACAGTGTTTGCTGCTCAGATGGTGTAGAGCCCAAAAGTACAGTATCATCTGCATAAAGCAGGCAGTTCACCACTTGGTCACCTATACGCATTCCCACATTCAATGATCTTAACCTTTGAAGACATTTGTCCAAATATAAGATAAACAAGCAAACTATATGTACGTGCTATAACTAATACGTGTTAGTCAACGATTCTAATAGATACATAAAAACACTTAAATATTTACTAGAATAAATTTAATAAACACCCAGACCCAGAGATGCCGACATCGAAATGTTCATCACACAAAATATGTCTACCCCGTCGGGAAACGAACGCGAGTCTCGCGGTTGGTCGAAGTAGTTAGGCGTTTTCTCTTGGTCATGTCATCGAAATGATGGAGTAAAATTATTTTTATGTCGTGTAAGTTACTATCAGAAGAGAAAACCAGAAAAATTGCAGCGAAATTCCGAAAAACAATACTATACAGCAAACTATACTTTTATGTTTTCTCAAAAACTGTTAATAATGGCCGGTGATATCTACGAATTTCGCTGGATCGGCCAGTTTTCTTAATACAAAACTGTGACTTAACGACACCTTAAATATAAAAACACGAGTAAACTTTAACTAGGGAAAAATAATATTTAATTTTAGTTCTAGTCAGTCTGTTTAAATCCAGTCCATGATCCGCAATGATCATGTTCCAGTATCGACTAGGATAGTCGGTAAACTTATTCTAGACGCGCAATTCCCTAAATTTAGATGAGTAAGTAGTGAATGTAGTCATATATGCTATTCGTTGGATATTTAATGAGCCGCGTATTTCTTGCCATCAGGATTTTTTTCTGTCGGTGGTTTCGAATACCGTAAAAATGTGTAAAGAGCCTAATTGGCGATTAACACATTTAGTATTGTATGCAGCTGTTAGATATCAATAGAGATAAAACTAATCATAGCCGGAGTTGCGTGTTACCCTGGCCTTGAGGGGAAGGTTTCCTTTTACTACGATCATAATATAAGTTATTAGCACGCATAATACCAGTTACGACGACAATAAAAACTTTTTCTAACACCACTTTATAAGTGTAGTAGCAAGTAACCCGTGACTTCGTCAGAGTAGAAAATATAATAAAATAAATCTATATATTAATACGTGATGCCAAAACTTTGGACCCCTTTTTACGAAAATTGCGCGAACGGAGGAGTATGAAATTTGGCACACTTATAGTTTATGTGTAGGAGAAATACAGAACGCCAATATTTTTCATTAATAATGCTTATAAAGCACATTAAATCAATAAATAAAACATCACCCACACTGCCATGCCTTTGACACACACAAACAAATATACTGATGATAACGATAAAAGATCACAGATGGCGCACTAAAAAGTTTGGAAACAAAGTAGTTGGTCTTGAGAAATGAAGATGGCCGTCTTATAACAAGATATTAAAATTTATAATGGTCGAATTTCGACCAATGGGCGACCACTACTATGTATGAATATGTATAATAGATTTTGATGAACATTCTTGTCATAATCTTCTGAAAATTGATTTTTCAAAAAGATAGGTACTTAGGCTATATTTGAATTCAGGTTTTTAACTATATGCATAGCAATTTTCATCAAAATATATCTAGCCGTGAATACTTACGTAACGGACAGACAAATTTTCAGATTTGTATTAGTATGGATCTGTTACTATACTAACTTTCGCCAGTGATTTCGTTGCCATGACTTTTTGATACGAAAATATGTATTATTTACATACATACATATCTTAACGGCAAATTCCCTTGTGATGTAGGTATAGTAGGTACAGGGTACTGAAAGCCAAGTGTTGGGATCTTTGCAAACCTGAAATGAAACCCAAAACGAAAATATTTATTATTTAAATATATACCTACATATCTTAACGGCAATTCCCTAGTGATGTAGGTAGTAGGTGCAGGGTACTGAGAGCCTGCTTAGCTTAATGAGCAAATAAATAAGTTTAATGAATGTAGAGACTACATTCGTACCCTTTTTATACAAACACGTCCTACCACTCTTGACACCACCCTCTTCTAAAATTCTAGCGATTTGACTGCAAAATGTCAACCTGGGTCTCCCCGGGTACTTCTATCCACATTCGTTTTGTATACTTACCTTACTGTTTTGTTACTCTTTCATTCTTTCCAGATATTAGAACTATAAGGGCTTGCTCGTTTTACAACCTCCGCTTTCTTTCAATCTCTCTCTTTCTAATTTCAGCACCCCAATTTTCCGTAACGCTCTCACTTTGATTGCGTTTATCCTACTTTTATTGTTTTTTTTAATAGTAGTGGTCACCCATTGGTTGAAATTCGACAATAACAAATTTTAATTGTTAGTTATTCGATATAAATTATTTTTGATAAGAAAGCCTTTGTTTCCAAACATTATGAATAGGTATAGTTTGTGTGCCATCTGTGCTCTTTTAGCGTTATCAATATTTCTTTTTGGGTGTCAATTGCATTATGTATGGTAGTATGTGTAAAGTTATATTTTTGATCAATTGCACTTTATAATCATCATTATTAAAAATATTAGCGTTTTGTACTTCTTCCGCACATAAACTGTGTGCCCAATTTCATAATCCTCTGTCCTTGCAATTATCTTAAAAAGGGATCCAAAGTTTTTACTTCACGTATCATCGTTTGTAGGTCTAGATGAGCTAAATAACAAAATTTCAGTCTTTTCGCCTTTGTAGTCCAGCAATCCGCCATCGGACTTGACTTCTTCAGGCAGGCAACCAACAAAAATTAGATAATGTATATTTTCAATTTTCTAATAACAATGACGTTTCGCGGGATTGGAAATGTGCCCGATTGGCGATAAGCTTGCCACCTATCACACTGTGAGACTAAGTGTCTTCGGCTAGTTGTGGATGTCCTGGTTGTACCTCTTTCTACCTCTCCGTGGATATGGGCGTGTAGATACTTTACTTTACTTTTCAGTCATTTAATTTAATCTCATCAGTGGTCTTGGTCTAGGTCTGAAGTAGTGTGCGGACGCACCTCGCACGCCATGTCCGGATTTCAGCGTCAACAGGCACCTCCGTTACTATTCATCATAGGTAGTGCCTCCATTACACCCATCTTTTCGAAGACTTCGGAGGAAATCGGTCACCCCATGTTCTTCAACTTGACTGCTTCTCGCGTTTTCTCTCGCGTCCAAAGAAGAGGTGTAGCCGAAGTGAAGAGGAGTAGCCGCTTCTGTTTAATTAGCTGAGCTGCTGAGATGAACCAGAGTCCCACTGAGCTCCACTGCTACGGAACTTGCATCATGGGGAGTGGAGGGGAGAAAGAAGGAGTGGAGGAGGATAGTTTAATGGCGGGTAGTTAATTAGTCTTTTTATTGTTTTTTTTTAAAACTACCTGATCATAAACTTTTTATATTTTTATGACTGGTCAGTTTATGTTTATAAAGTTTATAGTTAAGTATTTTTATTAATTTATAAAAATTTGACAATGTGAATATAATTAGGTATTTCAACTCAAAAATAAGATATCCTTTACTTATCTTAAATATCATCAAGTTGTCTTATATTATTCTTATACAATAGGTGTCATTACTTTATATCGCTATGGAATGGAAAAATTTAGAGAACTTTTATACCTACATACACTCGCTGTTTACTCTCGACTTTAATAAATAAATATCCCTGGACAAGTTATACAAATTGAATCTAATCCCAAAGTAAGCAAATTATATGCTTTAGTCAACGATACTAATATATAGAAATACTTAAAGAGATACCAGAATAAACTTAATAAACCTGGAAAATGTAGACATCTAAATGTTCATCACACAAATGCCTGCCCCCGTCGGGAATCGAACCCGATCCTCGCTGTTGGTCGGTTTGGTTAGGCTTGTATGCTAGCCACTCGACCAACAAGGTGGTCCGACATATTATTTAATAATATTATTCAAACTTTATTTTACATAGCGTTTTTAATAGAAAGTTTCATAAATATTATTTCTTTGGCGGTCGAAAAATAGTAGCCTGTGTTTTAACCCCAGTCTTCAACTATATGCTTATCAAATTTCAACAAAATCGGTCAAGCGGTTTAACCATGAAAGCGTTACAGACAGAAAGCATGACTTTCGCATTTATAATATTATATCTTCACGCCAAGTCCCTTGCGGGCTAGCCAAAGAGTATCGAGTGCCAAATCTCACGATCCTTGCAGACCTTTCTGGCTTCCTCTACATTCATTTCCCTTTTCATTCAGTTCCGGAGACTTCTGACACAACCCTCGGGTGATATCCCAGCGATCTGATCAAGAAATGTCAACCACGGTCTCCCCGGGTAGCTACATCTACCCACATCGTATATCTGCTTTGTCAACATTTTATCTGTCATTCTTTCTATATGTCCGAACCAGCGGAGCATGCTCATTTGCAATGAAAAGTAAAGTACGGATAAATTGCAAATTTTTCCGTAATTTTAGAGCTGAATTCAACATTTTTGAAATTATATTTCTTTTGGCGGAGTGAAGTTTACGATGCGCGCACACCGACAGATAAAAACAACTGTCTAAAGTTAATGCTAAACAAATAAAAGCAACTGTCTAAAGTTAATTGCTAAACAAATAAATGCAAT